>VZTH01001997.1:789903-810037 GCA_013397815.1 Aleadryas rufinucha
GGTGCGTGCCGGCGCTTCATGGCCGTCACGGCCAAGGGTTTCTTCCAAAATATCTGCTCTAAGTCCACACGTGTTAGAACACATGGGGAAAAGCACTGCACTGCCGACCTGTGGTCCTTTTCCCAGCTGACGCCGTGCGTTAGCGCTCTGCCTTCTCCTCTGCTTACTGGATCTCCTGCCTGTACTTGCACTCCAGCCACAACCCACTCGATACTGAATAGGCCTCAGCTGCTTTTGATTTTTGGGACTACCGTGAGCACCGGGCGCCTCACATGGGTGTTTTACACTCTATGGAAAATCACAGAGTCATTAGGGTTGGAAGGGACCTCTGGAGATAATCCAGTCGCACCGCCCTGCCGAGGCAGGGTCACCTAGAGCAGGTGACACAGGAACGCGTCCACGTGGGGTTTGAATGTCTCCAGAGAGAGAGAGACCCCACGACCTCCCTGGGCAGCCTCTTCCAGTGCTCTGCTGCCTTCAGTGTAAGGAGGCTCAGCCTCATGTTGAGGTGGAACTTCTTGTTTGACTTTGTGGAGCCCTAATCAGGGACCTGACTCGTTAGCCTTTGTTACCTGTGTTTATTGGCATAAGTTTATAGCCAATTGAACTGTGCTTATACAGGCAGCAACTGAGCCCGCTGGGAAATTATCCTCAGATGTTGCAAGGCATCGCTATCTCCAGATAGGGTCCGTAACAGGAATTCCCTCCAACACGACACACGGAAGAACTCGGTATATTCACATGGAGCTATATGGGCTAGGAATGCCACCGGTGGAACAGCAAGTTCCAGACAAGAGGACACAGTATTAAGCTGAGCCAGGGCAGGTTTAGACTGGACATTAGGAGGAATTTCTTTACACGAAGGGTGACTAGACATTGGAATGGACTGCCCTGGAATGGACTGCAGTGGAGTCATTGTCCCTGTGATGCCTTTTCTTGGTCTTAAAATCAAGAGCCAAACACAGTTAGAAGGGAAAAAAGGGATTTTACCTCCGTATTTATTTTAAGGATCCTTGGTGCACTCTGTCCAGGTGGAGCACGCTGGAATGCACATCCAAATGCACATCGAAATGCACCCCTGTGAGCACCCCCGAAATGCACACCCGCACTAGTTCAGGTATAAAATTATAGGCCTTACCAATTAATATAACTATCAAAGATTCCCCAATGAGAGGCTGAGTGAACCCCCCTCCCTGAGGAACTTTCCCCCCTGGACAGGCCTATCTCAGTTTACAAAATGTGTTCCAGAGAAGACCTTGGTGTCTGAGGCTTCTGAGATGTTTGGTCTCCTGGCTTAACGGAATATTGGGTCTATGCTGGTTATCAAACCTGAAGAATTAGAAGTATGTGGGCTAAAAGGCCCTTAAGAATATGTAAAAGTTATATAAAAGAGTATATAAAGGGGGTATATATAAAAAGCAAAAAAACATCATGGCATCACCTGGAGGTTGGTAAGGTGAGATTGGGCACGGCACTGAGTGCCAAGGTCTGGTTGACAAGGTGGTGTTCGGTCACAGGTTGAACTCGATAATCTCAGAGGTCTTTTCCAGCCGAATTGTTTCAGTGATTCCACAGCCCTGGAGGGTGAAGGCTGGGCGGAGAGCAGAGCGGGCGGCAGAGGGGCCGTCACCCCCCGGCGGCAGCGCGGGCCATGCCCGGGGGACTCGGGGCCGTGTCGGTGCCACCCGCAGGGACACGGGCGGGACGGGCCCCCGGCAGTGCCGGCCCCCGCCCGCAGGGGGCAGCAGCGCCCCGCGCTCCGGGGCTCCCGACGGC
Organism: Aleadryas rufinucha; assembly: GCA_013397815.1. NCBI lineage: Eukaryota > Metazoa > Chordata > Aves > Passeriformes > Aleadryas > Aleadryas rufinucha. Next base: position 791,680 of record VZTH01001997.1, read on the forward strand.
CGCTCCTTTCCCGGCTCCTCAGCTCTCCCTGCGGAGGCACCGCGGGCGAGGAACGGGTCTCATGGACAAGGAGGACCCATCCTCATCCCCGCCACAGATGTGCCCGGAAAGGCTATCGATCCCAGTTAAACGAGGAACCCTGCTGCCACGCTGAGTTGGATGCAGTTGTGTCATTTCCGACCTGGATTTCAGTCCTGAGTCGTTGTTTTGCAGGAACTTTTCAAGGCAGGCAATATAATTAGCAGGGTGTGCCTACCTAGCTGGAGTAATTAACGAGTTCAGCCCCACCAAGTCTATTTCCTGGTGCCGTCGCTGTTGCATTTCTGGTCGTCACTTCTCACCTCAGTGCTCCCTGTCAATGATGGCTTTGTGGACTTGAGTGGTCGACACATCTTTCCTGCCTATGGCTGGTAGCCTGAGCTGTTTTCCCCCCATCTGACTAGATGTTTGTTGCCTAGAGAAATGAACTTATCAACTATCTCTACAACTTGTCAACTTGAATTTCTGCCACCTGAAACGAGATCTTATGTTTTATTTGAGAAGTGTGTTGTTCATACCTGTAGGTTTTCTGATGAAGGCTCTCAGACATTATTCACATACCCAGCTGTGAAGGGTGGTATAATCCGCATCACCCACAGTGAAAACATTGACCAAAAGCTTTACTGGTGTTTGCAAGTGTGTGTCTCAGTATGAAGCTACCTCATGGCTTAATAGGTGTGCAGCACCTAGAATGCATCCCTACCTCTGTCTAAACTTTACATGATACCAAGAGAATGATTCTTCAGTTGTACCCTGATCCTGAACATTTTTGTGGACCTTGACTTAGACCTGAGGAGCTATTAAATAGCAGTGCCTCATCAAGACTTGCACGGGATGTTACAGTTGTGAGACTCAGTGGCTACTCTGAGTCCAAAAAGGGGCTCTGTCAAAGGGAGATTGCATTTGAAGTGGTTCTCAGGTGAACGACAGGGACCAAATGTCCGCTGAAGGTCATCCTATAGTGAAAGTAATTCCTTGCAGCAGGACACCGTTTGGGTCTGAGGAGCTGGAGCAGTTCTGCTACATTATGCGCAGTGTTGTTGCAAGAGGTCTGTGATAGACCAATGATACACTGACAGGGCACTGGTGGGAATAAAGAGCCTAAGGGTGTTTGCATGTAAGCAACTGAGAAGAAAGAAAATAATCTCTGTAACTCTGGAGATGCATTACACAAAAAGGCAGCGGTACAAGACTTAAGGGACAGGTAGAGAAGCTGAAACAGTTGATTCTGTAATACAAAGGGCTTCTGATATCTGGTTTGGCATGTGTTACAGGGAAACAAGAACTAGCAAAAGTCACACAGGCTGTGAGCCAGACACAAATTCTCAGTCACAGGGCTGCCCAAGTAAAATCCTCATTTGCACACGTACATATACTTGTATACACAAATATATAGGAGGCTACAAAAAGTGGACAAATTGAGACTTACAGGCAGATTTCTGCAGCCATTTGGGAAATTTGTATGAGATAAATACTGCTTCTCCATGGTAACTTTGGAAATGTTTGTGTTCATTTAACTCATTTCTGACATGCTATATGAGCAAGCAAATGTACCCACCTTGCCGTTGGTATATAGAGGTGTGGTTTGTTTTTCCCTGTGTGATTAAAGGTGTTCTGTTTGACAGTTTGGATGGGAGGTGACTGGGTGTCCTTTGTTTCTACCAAAGCAGTTGAAATAGAATGACTGATGGTCTGTTTTTAAATAAAGGAGAACTTTTTCCATCACTAAGCAATTTTGAAATAAAATTACTTTCATATTCAGGAAGCAGTTGGATTCCACAGTTAACCCTGCTTCAGTTTAGTGTCTCAGTAGGAGGGATCAAGTGCTACAGAAAAGAAAATCAGTTTTAGCATGCAGGTAATATTTTGGTCCACGTGAATTTCTTATCACTGCACACTCCATCACGTTAGAATTATTATTAAGGTGCCTCTGTTATTTTTACATCTGATTTAGCAGAGCCTACAAGGGCAGATAATTGGAAAGCATCAGACTTTGTTTTCATAAAGTAATTTTATAGTGAATAATTAATTTCTTTTAAAAGATAATAGTAAGTTAAGAGCAAAGAATCAAAGGTAACATGGTCTTGATTTGATACTAGAAATCCTATTGCAGATAACACTGTTGCCTAGAATCAAATAAAGTTTGAGGGAGAAAAAAAGGTGTGTTTTGGACTATCTCTATCTGAGCTTTTGCATAATTTTGTATTGTGATAATGATTCACAGTCCAGAAAAGGCTTTTTTCTTCCTTTAAAAGGCTTTTCTGACAACTCCACCATGCATTACAGTGGTAGCATTTGTATATACTTGTTGACTGAAATGCTCCAAGGGTAACAGTGTTTTAATGGCAACAATGTTACTGTTAAAGCAGCAAATTAAAAAGTTAATTGAACCTGATTTTATTTACATGTATATCTCCTTACAAACTAGAGGCCCACCTTTGAAGAAGAACTTCAAAGAAGTTAAGTCTGTACTTTGTATTGAGATATGCATGCAAATAAAATCAGATTCTTCCTTCTGAAAACCCTATTCAGTTAACATGAGATGGCAAGTAGTTTCTAAAGGCTTCCAAGACAGTGATGAAAGCACTGGGTTCTTTAGCTTCTATAATTAATTTCAGATGTATTTCACAGGTTGGCACCTTGTACTCATGGAATCCTGACATTGCTGTAGCATCACCTTCCGAAAAAGAGCGTAGTCTGGGTCATATCTGTTCATAGGAAGGAAAGTACTTATTGCTTGATTTTGTGAGGAGCAGCATAACAAGGTGTGTATGTATCTATCAGCCAGATAAACGTGCAGAACAAAGCAGCAAAGTTGAAATTATACATATAATTAATTAACACTAGATTAATATGGATGTAGAATTGCGTGGGTTAGACACGTATTCTTTACAGATTGGTGATGGATATGTCCTCAAGATATGTGACTGAAAATGTGTCAACATGTATACTTACACTGTATTTCTCTCTCCCCACACTGTCATTGTGCTAAGGAATATGATCATATATAAATATCTGGACTTATTACTGATCAGTTTCCACATCTCTAGCATGAATAGTCCATTGAAATCAGTGCTGTTACACAAGAGCAAGCAGTTTAAAACCTCCACCAGTATTGTGTGCTTATAAAGTGTTCTTATTGCAAAAAATCAATACTTGATTAGCTACCAAGACATTAAATACATGACCTGCTTAAGAACTAAACAAATCTTTTACCTGAATGTGGATGAAGAATAAACCACCTCCCTGGGCCAGCAGTATGGTGATTCAGGCACCCAGGATATAGTGACAAGGTGGGGAAGGAGGGAGAACAGAAGGGATTTGCTGGATCCCTTGGAAAGCAGCAGTCACCCCAAGAACTAGGCCTCTAGGGCCCGAATATCCCTGGACAGCCACACCTGTCCCCCACCCCACTGCCCAGCAGTCCAGGAGCCCCAGTTCAGCTCAGCCCAGGGCCTTCAGTTCCTGCCTAAGCTAAGGGTCTTCAACTCTCTCTTCGGCTCCTGGATGAACCCCCGGAAAATTATTTTTAAGGAATGTTATTAATATATCCACTACTTAGTCTGGATTTCATAGTCACAGTATCATGGAAGTAATAGTGGTTGGAAAGCACTTCTCAAGGCCATAGCATCATGGGCTAATTCAGTTTGTAAGAGACATCATGAGGTCCAAGTCAAAGTAGGTTAACTGTGTGCATAGACCAAGTTCCCAGGGCTTTATCCAGCCTCTCTTGAAAAACTTTCAGGATGAAATCTGCACAAATGTCCTCTAGCACAGCCTCCTCCTCAGAGCAGGGCTACTGCCACATCAGGCCAGCTGCGTCTTTGTCTGGTCAGGCCTTGAAACCTTGTAGAATGGAGACTCTACAACCCCTGCAGACAACTTGTTCCAGTAGTGCATTATTATCCTAGTGAAAAAGTTTTTCCTTATATGATTTTTAGTTATTTAAAAACACGCTAATATTTTGTATGTGTTCAGTAGATATAGAAGCTATTGTACAGTTACATTTGCCCTCCTCTAAATATTTAGTTGAAATATTTGTAATATTTAAACCCAATGAAAAATCCCAATTAAAATCCCCAATGAAAAAGTACTTTAGAACTGTACTTTAGTTGTTTTAGCAACCCCGATACTCCAGCTGGAAAAGGAAGAAGTCTGTCATTGGCTCTGCCAGCACAACCGGTATTTCAGGTACAGTCCCAAACCTAATACAATTTTTCACACTCTACCAGGGATGTAAAACTAAGATTATCCATAAATGCAATGGTGGTTCCCTAGTGCAAAATGTGTTCCCCTTTAGAATTATTGCAAAATTGTTTCCATGGTTTTAGATGCTGGCATGTTGTAAAAAGAGTAGGGTTTTCTGAAGGATAAGGATGATAGCTGATTTCCATCTCGCACCACCTGTTTTGCTTGGACAATGCTTGTTTACAAGTTAGAATACATTATAATCAAATAATTCCATCTACCAAACTCTTTCACTAATTTCATCATAAATAACCTTTCTCACAGGATTCAACCCACTGACAGACATGAGAAAAGGCTGGGATAATATGGCACCACTCCTGCATGCATGTTCAGTAGTTGACAACGATGAACTTCATATGAGCTTTTAAAATAAATCAAAATAAACCTTCAGCAAATTCTTCGCCCTTGGGCAGCCTGCTGAATTATTTTTGCAGGTACTCACTGGGTTACTCACTGTAAATGTAACAATGTTTACAATCACGCTAAGATTAGCATCACGTTTACAGAATTCCATGAAAGTCAGCAAAACTGAGCCCTTGTGAACCCAAATGGGAAGTAAATTCTAGAAACAAGACCAGATCAGAAAATATGTGACCAAACATTCTTCTGCTCTACAGCTGGGGATGTATTAGTGCAAAGTATGATTTCTGATGCATATTATAGAAGTAATAGGTGGAAAGGATTGTTGGATTTTATTTTAGCTAAAATTGGTAACACCTGTACTCAGCAGGCACCTGCTCTTTTCCCTTTTTAAATACTGAGTAATGTTTATGATTAATTTAGTACAACAAGATAGAACACGCAGCTCATATCGCAAAGAACCAAAGCTCATATCGCAAAGAACGCATCCTTTGTTTTCTGTGGCCTTTTTTTTAAACTGGTCAGTAATTTATCACAAGAGGACCACAATGGAGTAAGACCTTGCAGGAAAAAACCCACAACAGTCTTAAGGTCATAATTGAAACAAAATACTTGCTCAGTTGTTTTAATAGTTTGGCTAAGTGCCTACAAAAATGGGTTTATTTTCTTTGCCAGTGTTTACACTTCATGTCAGTAGGAGAAACTACTATTCACATTGTCTCTATGAGATGCCACTGAACACTATTACTAGTACAGAGNCCTTGTACTCATGGAATCCTGACATTGCTGTAGCATCACCTTCCGAAAAAGAGCGTAGTCTGGGTCATATCTGTTCATAGGAAGGAAAGTACTTATTGCTTGTTTTTGTGAGGAGCAGCATAACAAGGTGTGTATGTATCTATCAGCCAGATAAACGTGCAGAACAAAGCAGCAAAGTTGAAATTATACATATAATTAATTAACACTAGATTAATATGGATGTAGAATTGCGTGGGTTAGACACGTATTCTTTACAGATTGGTGATGGATATGTCCTCAAGATATGTGACTGAAAATGTGTCAACATGTATACTTACACTGTATTTCTCTCTCCCCACACTGTCATTGTGCTAAGGAATATGATCATATATAAATATCTGGACTTATTACTGATCAGTTTCCACATCTCTAGCATGAATAGTCCATTGAAATCAGTGCTGTTACACAAGAGCAAGCAGTTTAAAACCTCCACCAGTATTGTGTGCTTATAAAGTGTTCTTATTGCAAAAAATCAATACTTGATTAGCTACCAAGACATTAAATACATGACCTGCTTAAGAACTAAACAAATCTTTTACCTGAATGTGGATGAAGAATAAACCACCTCCCTGGGCCAGCAGTATGGTGATTCAGGCACCCAGGACATAGTGACAAGGTGGGGAAGGAGGGAGAACAGAAGGGATTTGCTGGATCCCTTGGAAAGCAGCAGTCACCCCAAGAACTAGGCCTCTAGGGCCCGAATATCCCTGGACAGCCACACCTGTCCCCCACCCCACTGCCCAGCAGTCCAGGAGCCCCAGTTCAGCTCAGCCCAGGGCCTTCAGTTCCTGCCTAAGCTAAGGGTCTTCAACACTCTCTTCGGCTCCTGGATGGACCCCCAGAAAATTATTTTTAAGGAATGTTATTAATATATCCACTACTTAGTCTGGATTTCATAGTCACAGTATCATGGAAGTAATAGTGGTTGGAAAGCACTTCTCAAGGCCATAGCATCATGGGCTAATTCAGTTTGTAAGAGTCATCATGAGGTCCAAGTCAAAGTAGGTTAACTGTGTGCATAGACCAAGTTCCCAGGGCTTTATCCAGCCTCTCTTGAAAAACTTTCAGGATGAAATCTGCACAAATGTCCTCTAGCACAGCCTCCTCCTCAGAGCAGGGCTACTGCCACATCAGGCCAGCTGCGTCTTTGTCTGGTCAGGCCTTGAAACCTTGTAGAATGGAGACTCTACAACCCCTGCAGACAACTTGTTCCAGTAGTGCATTATTATCCTAGTGAAAAAGTTTTTCCTTATATGATTTTTAGTTATTTAAAAACATGCTAATATTTTGTATGTGTTCAGTAGATATAGAAGCTATTGTACAGTTACATTTGCCCTCCTCTAAATATTTAGTTGAAATATTTGTAATATTTAAACCCAATGAAAAATCCCAATTAAAATCCCCAATGAAAAAGTACTTTAGAACTGTACTTTAGTTGTTTTAGCAACCCCGATACTCCAGCTGGAAAAGGAAGAAGTCTGTCATTGGCTCTGCCAGCACAACCGGTATTTCAGGTACAGTCCCAAACCTAATACAATTTTTCACACTCTACCAGGGATGTAAAACTAAGATTATCCATAAATGCAATGGTGGTTCCCTAGTGCAAAATGTGTTCCCCTTTAGAATTATTGCAAAATTGTTTCCATGGTTTTAGATGCTGGCATGTTGTAAAAAGAGTAGGGTTTTCTGAAGGATAAGGATGATAGCTGATTTCCATCTCGCACCACCTGTTTTGCTTGGACAATGCTTGTTTACAAGTTAGAATACATTATAATCAAATAATTCCATCTACCAAATTCTTTCACTAATTTCATTATAAATAACCTCACAGGATTCAACCCACTGACAGACATGAGAAAAGGCTGGGATAATATGGCACCACTCCTGCATGCATGTTCAGTAGTTGACAACGATGAACTTCATATGAGCTTTTAAAATAAATCAAAATAAACCTTCAGCAAAATCTTCGCCCTTGGGCAGCCTGCTGAATTATTTTTGCAGGTACTCACTGGGTTACTCACTGTAAATGTAACAATGTTTACAATCACGCTAAGATTAGCATCACGTTTACAGAATTCCATGAAAGTCAGCAAAACTGAGCCCTTGTGAACCCAAATGGGAAGTAAATTCTAGAAACAAGACCAGATCAGAAAATATGTGACCAAACATTCTTCTGCTCTACAGCTGGGGATGTATTAGTGCAAAGTATGATTTCTGATGCATATTATAGAAGTAATAGGTGGAAAGGATTGTTGGATTTTATTTTAGCTAAAATTGGTAACACCTGTACTCAGCAGGCACCTGCTCTTTTCCCTTTTTAAATACTGAGTAATGTTTATGATTAATTTAGTACAACAAGATAGAACACGCAGCTCATATCGCAAAGAACCAAAGCTCATATCGCAAAGAACGCATCCTTTGTTTTCTGTGGCCTTTTTTTTAAACTGGTCAGTAATTTATCACAAGAGGACCACAATGGAGTAAGACCTTGCAGGAAAAAACCCACAACAGTCTTAAGGTCATAATTGAAACAAAATACTTGCTCAGTTGTTTTAATAGTTTGGCTAAGTGCCTACAAAAATGGGTTTATTTTCTTTGCCAGTGTTTACACTTCATGTCAGTAGGAGAAACTACTATTCACATTGTCTCTATGAGATGCCACTGAACACTATTACTAGTACAGAGTAATCCAGGCATGCCAGGGAAGATTGAGTAAATAAAGTTTAACTTTTCAAAGCAATTTCAGCCTCACCTCTACTGTGCACAAACATGGGCTTGTGGACATAATCACCTGTACACAATTCTGAATGTCATGGGCAAGAAACCCAGTGGTGTGAGACTCTACAAACTCAGGGAGCAAATAAATGCAATTCCTATCACACCAACCATAAAACAGATGGATACAAGACAAAAGAGGAGAAAGAAAACAATTAGATAACCTGCGTCTACATGATCCACCATGTCAAAGGTTCTGCTGGCATCATGAGTAATGACAAATTCATAGCTCACAGGAAAGAATTTGTATGTGATATTTTTTTGAGGCATCATTTGGCTTAAAAGAAAACTGATCAAACTTATGATTTTCTTTTTAAGTGACAAAATATAAAACTATCTCAAATATGTTTGGTTTTTTTTCCTAATGGTAAACTCCATATGCAAAATGATAAGCCTTATTTGGACACTTCAACTCAAGAAAATCCAGTAATTTTTCTAAGTGAGATCTGTGAAGATTATGCCTGCAAGAACTGTGAAGGCAAGCAGCTAGGCTTCCTTTATTGAATGAGCATGAAATATAGCTCTCATAGTTACAGTTATAGAAATAAACTTATATTCTAGAAATATAACTCAGATTGTTATCTTAATATCAAAGTAGGACTGTGAGTTATTTGCAGTCTGCAATTTTTCCTGGTCAGATTTGTAGTTGGCCTCGAGTCATTTCTCTGTGTTGTTTGGAAAATTGAATTCCCTTCCCCCTCTATGGTTTGGTGGCTTAGTACAAATACAACTGCTTCGAAGTTTTAAGAGCATCAAGTGACTATTTTTTTTCCAGGCTAGAAGATATATTGCTGAGAAGTTCCACTGACTAAATGTCTGTTCTCTCAAACAGACATTGGAAAGCATGTTTGTAATTTCAGACTCTGTTTTGTTAGACATATACAAATGCAGAACTAAAACCAAACATAAATCCATTCCCTAAAGAGAATAAGTGTACACAGAAATATCTGTACAGAAAACTGTTCCCAAGCAATGCAGACACTAAACAGTATTCTAAAGTTTTCTTTTTAATATGATTATACTCCAGTAACTCTAATTAGCAAATGAAAAATTAAACATTTGAAGCATTTTCCTTTACAATGGAAATACTAAAGAGGAATAGCAGCTAGAGTTCTCAGCTCCAAACAGGACACCTGTGACAGTGGGCACCATATTGCTGTAATAAAGAGGGCCTTTGGAGAAAATTGTTTAAGGCTTAAATATGAGCTTTTAAAATAAATCAGTGATGGAATACAGTGGGCATGCGAGCAGCACTGTTTCACTGAAGGCAATTGTATCAAGACTAATAATTCATTGTAGTATGGTACAGTAGATATTAGTCAGAAGACCTCTATTTTAAGGTTTCCTTAAATTAATAGTAATAGAATAATGGATTGAAATGAGACCTCCTTTTAAAGATATGTTAATAAACCCCCCAAGTATTTGGAAAGCATGGTAAAGAGTTATAGACTTCAGTGGAAAATAACTGACTATATGACTTTGATGTTTCGATTGTGGATCACAATGATTGTTAGTATTCAAAACTGCAGTTGCAGCTGTCATTAAATGCAAAGCACAGAAAAACTGACACAGCAAAGAGCCAAACTAGAATCATTGTAACACTGGTTTTTTGTTTTGTTTGGGTTTTATTTCTTTTTTCTGTGTATGTACAACCAGGGATTAAATTTTCAAACTTCTGGAAAGACACCACAAGGGCGAGTCCTGGAAGGAAGCTAAATACAGTCAACTTTTTCTTTTCCTTCTAAAGAAGCTATTCCTGAAATACACCGAAATTCTTTACACTTTTTTTCACCACATTTCTAAGAAACACTAAACAGAACTTCCTTAGCTGGATTTCACTACATTTAAAAGTTGATTCCTATGCTATTAAGCAAAGCATTCATATGTTTTTTTCTTGAACTAACTAAAAATTTATTTTGCTAGAAATTATTAAAACTGGGCATGTTCATAGTCCTCTAAGGAATGCATACTCTGCCAAATCTGAAAACACTTGGAACAGAAAGAAGGTCTGAGTATATCTTGCATACTGTGCTACGGTTTTTTTTACTGATTTATGAACAAGTCACTGATGCTTAGCCTGTACAGTTCGTTGGGTCCGTGCAGTAAATAAACACAGCTGCATTTATTACAGCAATTGCATAATCACATATTTGGCACTCCCAAACTTCTGGGAATATTCAAAGAGAAGTATGTGCTAAAAATCCTAATTTCCTTTACCCTCTCTGTTACTCTCAATTTATTTTATATTTAATGTAAGGCTTTTGTTTGTACAAGTTATGTATTTTAATGCTAATGATTCTGCAAAACCAGTAATTCAGATCATTTGCACCAGTTGTAAAGAGTGGTACTGCCATTGCACAGGTCAGAGAAAATACAAAGGTGCCACTTGTCACAGGTATTGCTTTGAGCGATCCTCAGCTGTTACTCCATGTAGCATAGACTTTACTACTCGGTGTAATTTCTAGTTAGCCATCACACCATCAGAGTTTCTAGTGATTATTTTGGAATTTGAAAATATTTTATTCTACTTTATTAGCAAGATGCCAGTCTTTGAGACTGACTTTACGTATAAACAAAAACACTGAGCTTTGCAGCACAGACACATTGTATCTCATCATGAGCAGTCACCAGGTAGATGAAATTATGCAAAGGAAAATAAACAAGGCAGCCAGAGACCTTTAATGATCTACCACAGTGGCAAATTCTTCCCAAATGAATATTTTTTTGATGTCAGGTTAAAACAAAAAGAATTTTTTCTGGCATCCTGTAAATATCCAGAACATGGATAATATGCTAAATATATTTAGGAAATATTTTGTGTCTTTTTTTAATCTGAAAATGGAGAGGGGAGTGTAGACAGTGGTGGAGTCACAGATTGCTGCACACACATCCACTGTAATTTCACCAGTGACTGTTTAATCCATGGTGGGGATCCCAGTGACAAGCCATGCTCACTCACAAGGAAGAGAATGGGGAAATCTGTGCTGGTTGATAGATGGTTTATCATGCCCTGTGTTTTTTCAGTGACCAGACACTGTATTTTGTTTATGAGGCAGGAGCTGCTACAATGTCTCAAAACTCATTCATGACTGATTGGCATACCATCCATCTGTGTTCATAACTGAAACGAAACAGGGTGGCATCTTCTTTAAAAATTTTTATGTATATCGTTTAAAGAAGTACTTCATTGTAGCGGTAGTGCCTGGTGGTAGGAAGCTAATACCTAAGGAGAAATTCAGTTCTGCTTTAGTGACCAGCACCGTCTGCATGTTTGGGATGCAATTAAGAGGCTTTTGTCCATTGGATGTATTGTTTACCCTGAGTCCTGAGGCATTCATTTGAGAAGATAATCAGCTTTGTTAAAAGAATACGAATTCATATTGTTTGATGGAATGTTTTTTCAAATTGTTTTAGATTTTTTTGTTACAATATTTAGTTAGTGAATCGAAATGTAAACTGTGTAATTGCTTCAAAGGAGACCGCATATAATACAATTAGAGAAGACATAAATGTGGTCAGTGTCCCAGATAAATAAAAATTATATACAGAATTTACACAAGTTTTCTACATGTTCTGCTGTCTTTAAAGTTAAGGACAGCAGCAAAAGACTTTGGTCAGCATTTATGAAATCTCCATATGTTTATTCTGATTTTCAGCTGATAATTCCTCCAGCTTTTGTTTTTCCAGATGAATGTTTTCTTGCACAAATCATGGCATCCATATTCCTGCTGTACAGTCGCCTGCTGTTTGCATACCTGTAGCTATGTAACTCAGTAATAATGAATAGTTACACATGACTTAGATTAGATATAAGGAGGAATTTTTTCATGGTGAGGGTGCTGGGGCACTGGAACAGGTTGCCCAGAGAAGTTGTGAAGGTCAGGCTGGATGGGGCTTTGAGAAACCTGGTCTAGTGGAAAGTGTTTCCACTTTATCAGTGAAAAAAACAAATATATCAGAAATTTTTCTGCCATCAAGGAAGTGGAAGCACAGAATGCAGTTTGTTAAGAGACACAGAAATGCCTCAGCCTAATGAAGAAAATTGATATGACAACTCCAGGAGTACTATTAATGATCCATTGAGATAATTTCTCAGCAACTTGGTTTCTCTTTGGGGAGATACAGATTGGGATTGTTTCAATTTTCCAAGAACTGGAGTCTTAAAGGCAGGTCGTCTCTGAATTCCACAGAACCATGGTGACTGGCAGTCTTTTTTTTGCACTCTACTCAATTGAACACCAGGACCAAAAACCTCTGATGATCACTTGAGTTCCAAGGGGGCTGTTATGCTACAGTTGTATTTTCCTAGGCTCTATGATCTCTTGCATGTGTTTCTGTTCACAGCCTCAATTGCCCCCACTGTTCAGCTCCCTGAGAATGATCCAGCATACTGCTGTGTCTCAAAATGCAAAGAGGACATTTTCCTGCAATTTTTTCACAGCATGTCAGCTGCCTCTTTTTATGCAGCAGAGCTGTGACAGTTCTAAGCTGATGACTTCAGATGTTTGCAGAGCAAGCTTCAGCTCATGCATCCGTGAGCAGGAATGGAAGGAAGGAAGCAGGGGTGGGAGAGCTCCTCTTTTAGAGGCAAAGAGCTGTTACGCATCGTTGGTGTGCTGTTGAATCATATCCTTAGGCCATCACAACTACCACTTCCTCCATGGTGTCATTCCCACTGCAGTTAGCTTTGATTGTTCCATTGCACCACTAGTAGCATGGCTTTTATCCAAAGACAACTCTGTATAGATAGAAAAATGAGAAAGGGTTTGAGAGTTTACAAGCTGGCAGAACACAGTGTGCTGACTCTCACACTTGTGTAGGTAGGCAGGGCGCTGTAGCTCAGAAAAGCTCAGGGGCCAGCTAAGCAGAACAACCCAAGGTCTAAACCACAAGCTGGGCAGACTTGAAGAATAAGTTTCAGCTTAATGTTAGGACTGAGAAAAGAGAAAAGATCACTGGGGCTAGTGCAAAAACCACTAATCTTTAAGACAGTGCTCAAGAAAATACTGAACTCATCTACCTTGAAAGTGTGAATACATCTACTCACTTCTTTGACAGGGATGAAGGTGTTGGAATTACACTACTGCCTTCGTTTAATGGTGACAATAACATGGTGAAGAAAATCAGAAAAAAATACTGCAGAATGAAACAGAAAATGCAGCTCAGTTTCAGGCTTCAAGCAGGTGCATGATCCAGGGATATTCCAGACAAGGAGAACTTGGGGTTGACGAAAGTTGGAAATTAATAACATTCAGGGAAACAGGACCTTGTAAGTAACCTGTGTCAGAGAGAAACCTGTCATCATCAGAGAAGTTCCGCTATTAGTTTCAAAAGAATATCCACAAGGAAGGTCTTTCGGGCCATGCTGGGTATGAACTCAAGCACACAAAAATACCAGTAACTGATACTGGTAAGCAGGAAGAAAAGTGAGGATTGAAAGTTCTGCTGCATAGTCAGGCAAAGGTGATCTGCAGCCTTATGTAGTAGTGTTGATGTTTAGCAAAACCCAGCAAAACAGCTATAATTTTTTTAGTGGTAATTAATTTTATAATTTGTTATTTGTAAAATGCACAAAAAGTACATAGTCATGAGGGACAGAAAACATTCTGGTGCCTTTCTCAGGAGTCGTATGTACTCTCATTTGTTGCCTGTCTTATGCAGGTTTCCTTGAAAAGGGTTTTCTACTAAGACAGAAATTAACTGCATGATGATTAAAGGAGCCCAGTGGCCCAGTAAGACTGAAAGCATCCACATACTTTTGGTTAACCAAGAATAAAATGTCGGAAAACATACTTTTCTTGCAGAATTGTCTCTGTTTTAAGCTTACGCCAAACTTCTACAGCTCAACAGCTAAAGTAAGTCAAAAATACATAAGCTGCTATGTGTCCAGGACATTGAGCTTGCTTTCTCCACTACAAACAAGAGCTCATTACAGCTGCTCTTAGAATGACCAAGAAATGTCCTCCTCCATCCCTCCAAGTTGTACTGTTGTTATTTCTGCATATCCATTTTGGTTGGGTTTTCCTTGCCTACACAGGCAAATAGCTTCAATCTGTGGGCTAAAATACAATGGATGAGCTTGGAGATCCCAGCTGACTTACAGCTAAACTACCCTCTTGGCACGTAAGCACAATTTCAGGAAGAGCTGCCTGATGTTACATAGTTGGCCATGTGGCTTTTGTACTGCTGCTCACCACTTGCTTCTGAGAGCCCAAAGGGATTGCAGAAGCAAGCTGAGGGAAGAGCAGTGTTCATTCTGCAGTGGGTGATGAGTAAGTCCCACAAGACTTTTCTTCTGTTTCTTGAAGTAGAACATGAAAGTTATTAGGTCTTTAATTTGGTAATTTAACTTGAGGCTTAAAGTGCTGAGGGATGAAAGCTACAATTCAGACATAATGAACATTCCAGTGAACTTGAACTTTGATTAAAAATGCAATTAATATTGGCTTGAAACATTTAGTGAAGTCTCTGCTGTCCTTTTGTCTACCTTTCTGCTTTGCCTCTCATTTTTCTAGGCTCTGTTCCTCTTCTGAGAGGATCTCCCACTCCTGACTGAGGGTATTTGGAGGTGTGAGACCGAGAACACTGGGTCGCAGCTCCACCAGGCCTGGCTGTGCAAGTGGAAGTGACTGCTGCCCACTGAGCTCACAGACCTCCTTCTCCAGTGGATGCAGCCACATGGAAAGCAGCCTCTTGCTCTCACCAGTTATACATCACAATTGCCAAAAAACTACACTGTGTGAATACTCAGGGTCATGATGAGCTCACCCAAGTGCAGGGATGGCTCACCCGAGGGCAGCGTCCTGCCAGACAGCAGGGACAGCATCGGGGCTGTCACCCCCCAGCCAGTGGTGCCTGCCTTGACTCACTGTCTCCTGGGCCTGTAGGAGTATTTAAAAGGGTCAGGAGCATCCTTGCAGCTCTGCCAGAAAAGGAAACAATTTTCCAGTCATAACCTCTGGAAATAGACGATGTGCATGGCTACCTGAGGGAGATGGAGTGTCCCTAAGAAAGTCTGTACCTCTGCTGAATGTAGAAATTTTAAATGCTTCCTTTTCAGCATGATGAATACTTTAAATCTCCAACTCTGTAAGTATTTAAGCTTCATTTTCTTTCCTATGTCACTTCCTTTAGCACAGAAAGAAACAATCTTTGAGACCACCCTTTACTGGTTTCAGTTAACTAATCTTCACATTTCAGTCACTCAATATTTACATTTATTTTACACCTGTTTATTTTCTGAGTATTCCATGTGGTAACAACCCATCCCAGAAAAAACACACCATATAAATTAATGAGAAAAAAAAGTATTGTTCTGGAATAAGCACAGAGGCTTTGAATATTTCAAGAATACTGGTGCATTTAAAATTCAGATTTATTTCTTAACTTGGTTTAACTGGCAGTCCTAAAAATGCCTTATTTTTTATGATACATTATTCCCACCAGAAATATTCAAGCTGTCACAGTAGTTTATTTTACAGTTGGCAAACATATGAATCAGTGAAATAGGTAAAGCAGATTTCACTGGCAGTGAAATCCCACTCACTCACAGTAGCTAAGGCTCTTTACTGCATTTAGGTGTTGTCTAAAGCTTTGATTACTGGTTGTTATTCTCTCTGTGCTCAGATCTCTTCTAAGTACCTTTTCCTGCTTACAGACAAGAACATACAAAAATATTTGCAATATCAGGATGTGATCTGCATTTTCAGGACAAAAGTTTAGACTGGTAAATGTACCTTTTTGAAAGTACCTGTTACTAAACTTAAAAATTAGTAATTTCCAATCAAACACACAGCCTTATGATATCTACCCCGGCAGATGCGTTGCTGTGGGTTCTTTTCAGCTGACACCTGAACTGACCTCTTTGCTCACTCTCTTCCTACTGTGTTTTATACTGAAGTCCACCTCATTCGTGGCACTCCTGTAGTTTAGACAAAACATACAAAGAGTCACTCCTCTCCATTCAAACATGCTGGTGAACAGGACGCATTTTTTATCAAATGACTACCCCAAACAAACACATCTAAGAATTAATGAAGACATTATGTCCCAAAATAAAACCAGGAGAGTTCAATATGACAAAATGACTACTTTCCATCCTCTGAAAATCAATCCTGACAGCTTCCCCATTGCAAAACTATTTCTTTGGATTCCTTATGTGCTTAAATCCCTGATTAAACACAATTTCGCCTGTTTGCACCATGTTCTTCTCATCAGTTTCTATAAATATTGCACATGTGCACTCAGTGGTACTGTCTGTAACACAAAACCAGCGGGAGCATTCCAAGTTGCAAGTTATCCATTGGTAACCTGTTTGGACAGAGGTGTGAAGAAAGGAGGCTTTGTTCTTTATTTTTTTAACACTAGATGGCATTGCTCCCTCCCCCCGTCCCCCAGGGAAAACTTGAAGATGAAACTTTCCTTGACTAATGTAAGAGAAGAATTAGTGACTTGCAATTTTTGCTATGACTATCACCCTCCCAAGCATTTCCTGTAAATCTTAACTCTCGAGTGTGCCACCAAGCCTTGGGTTTGTATTCCTCTGTCTGCAGCCTTGCCCCCATACTTCTCCATGCACCAAGGAATGTCTGAAACTCTACTGGCGGAATGGTTTTCTTCAGGTTTCCCTGAAGTAACGGACGCTAAAGCTACGGATGATACATACTATGATGCAGAATATTTTGTTACATAAATTGTGTGTCCTCAAGATGCTAATGAACTTGGATACGTCCCTGGACCTTTCCCTCTGCAGCTGATTCTCTTTCTTTCATCACATAGATTCATCAGCTGCAGCAGGAGCCAGAACAAGCTATGAGGCAGGAAGGGACTATACAACCACTTTTCCCCAGGGCCTTTCCCACAAGAAGAGAGGGATTGGGTTCCTCTCTTTATCATATAGCAGGAGTCAGAGCCAGTAGGGCATTGTCCAATTAAAATTAAATAGCAGCTGTTGACAGTTGCTTGTGGGCTAAATTGGTTCTGTGGGGAATAGCTCATTAGAGCCGTCGTCTCCATGAAGAGCTGATTGTGTCCTACACGGGGAAAGTGCGGGGGCTTCCAAGGCTGGACCCTGCCTTCGGTCCACACCAGCATTATGTGCAACGTTTGGTGCTGCCACACTCGATGTCACGGGGCCAGACTTTGCTTTTCCTACCTTAGTGTCAATCTTACTAAAAATTAACCACAGAGAACGCGCCGTTCCCAGACAGGCTGCTCTTCTTCCCCTGCCTTGGAGCAGCACCTCCGGCCTGACCTGCAGCTCGGCAGGGGAAAGGGCTAAGGCGAAACCTGTCCCCTCGCTTTCTTGGCCGCTTTCGTCGAGCAGAGGAGGCCGGAGGGGCTGGCTTCTCCCTGGGGAGCCCCGCTGGACCGAGCGCCGCGGGGCCGGGCCGGGAGCAGCTACCTTGGCTGTTGGCTGGCCGGGAAGGGTGAGGCTCCAGTTCAGGGAGCCACAGGTAGGCGGCGGCCTCTTGCTTTTCCCAGGTTCGTGGAGGCTTTTTTCCCCCCTCCCTTCCCTCCTCCTCTTTTTCCAGCTCTCGCTTTCCGGGTTGGGAGTTTGGTGCGTTCAGAAAAGTGCCTGCAACGGCGCGGGGTTCCCCAGGTGGAGCTGGTCCGGGCTTTCTCTCCCCTCCTCCTCTGGCTGGCTTTCCTCCTTTGTGGCCGCATCCAGGGCGCTTCAGTCCCCCTCCCACGCTTCCTCTTTCCCTCCCTCCCCGCCTCATCCTCACTTCGGGGAGAGAAAGCCGGGCTCTTTCCTGTCTCCCGACCGCCCCGGGCTCTCACCGCGCCCACCGTGCGGCGGTGCTGCGCCCCACTGCGCTGCGCTCCCCTCCCATCCCCTCCCTCCTCTCGGGGCCGCTCCCGCCTCCGGGGGCCACTCCCGCACATGGGCGCCGCGCGGGGCTGCCCCTGCACCGAGGCGGCGGCGGCTCCCCCCCGGCCCCGGAGCGCNGGCGACATCTTCGGCGGGATCCTCAGCGAGGCGGACTCCCTGTGCCACCGCAACGCCCGGCTCCAGCGCCGCCTCGGCGCCCTGGAGGAGCTCCTCGCCCGCCTCGACCACCGCAAAGTCAAGATCCGTGAGTACCACCCTTCCCCGGCCCTGCGAGCTCGTCCGGGACAGTGGCGGGGCGGCGCG
>VZTH01001997.1:810451-825079 GCA_013397815.1 Aleadryas rufinucha
GCGGCGGCTCCCCCCCGGCCCCGGAGCGCGTAGCCCGGCCGTCCTCCCGCCCCGATTCATTTGTTATTGTTGTGCTGTTCTCCCTCTCTCCCTCCCTCTCCTCTCTCTGAACTTTTGTCACCGCGGCCGCTGCGCGGATGAAGACTTTTCGCGCCGGGGACGCCTAGCTCTCCCCGCTGCCGTGCCCCGCGCTGCCCCCCGTCCCCGGCCGCGATGCCGTTCCCCCTGCGGACCCTGGAGCCGCTGAAGCTGTGCAGGTTGGAAGAGGCCGGCGGGGATGGCGCGGAGCGGGGCGGCCCGGCGCCGGGGGACCACGCCGGGGCNGAAACTTAAGCATCCCCGTCTCGCTTTTCCCGTGATCAGGTGGCGGCGGCCGCCCCCGGTCCCGCCACGGCTCCTCCCGGGCCCCGCCGGTGCCCATGGGCTGTAGCGCGGCGCTGCTCATCCCCCTCCGGGAGACCCCGGCCCCGGGCTCCGTCCCAGCGGCTCCGGCCCTGGATGTCGCCGGCCCGGGCGGGAGGGGCGGTGTCAGCGTGCGGGGCCGGTGGCTGCGGGTGTTTCACCAGTGCTTCTATGCGGTGGAACCCTCGCTCACCGGGGAGAACGTGTCCGCAGGGCGGGCAGCGGGCTTGCCGGGGGCGGGGGGCCGCCAGCGCCGGGAGCTGATAGCGCTGTGATCCCGGGGGAGTTTGTTTATATGTTTATGCCGGGTTTGCGCTAGACTTGGGATCAGCCGAGCTTCTGACAGTTCAGCCCACATGCCTGATTAATTCTTTTGTATGTGCATGGGAAGACCTCAGTAAACAGAAACCTGGATGTACTTTGCAACTGGTTTTGTGTCTCTCGGTTCTCTCGAGCTTCTGTTCATTGTGCAGAGCTGATCTCAGACTTGAAATTTCAACTTCATACGGAGCCCAAGCAGCGAGATGCAGATTCGGCCTCAGATTCCTAAGTAGTGGCAGCATGGGGAGACGATTCTTAAGTTTCTCTCAGAGCCTGTAAAGTGGCCCTCAGAAGTGACTAATTGTACACCTACACAGAGCTATAGGAAAAGGTTTGTTTTTTTCCTGAGCTTGGTCCAACTTTGGAGAAAGGATCCAGTGAAAATTGCATCTGGTACATGTTTTGTTTATGCTTGACCAAGCTCCCCACAGACAATGTGGGAGATGGCTTGCAACATCATCTTAGCTTTCCCAATGTGCTGGAAACATTCAGGAACCCAAAGAATTCTGTTGCAACTTTTGTGGCAGCTGTATAAGGTGTAAGCCCAGCCTAAACTGGGTTGCTGCTCAGAGACTACTGACAGTTTTCTTTTGAATGGAAATAGAAAGCTTACTTTGCATATGGCACAATTATGAGCAAAATTGATAAGGAAGGCCTTCCACAAAAAAGGTTTAAAGGGTATGAACCCTGTATGGGTAACTTACCTGTTTCATTGCAGAATTATTCCTTAGGGTATGCTTGAGTATGTCATTTCTCTGAAGGAGGACACCTTCATCATCCTTACCAAACCTTGTGGTTTTTAAGTGTGAGGCTAAAGTTTTGTGCTAACCAGTTTTACTTTTTTAGGTGCTTTATAACTGTATGATAAACTGAAGAACCATTTCTTCCTCACCAAGACAAGTATAACCTTTTCTGCCAATATAGTTATGTTAATTTGGCGTGGCATGGTGCAGTCACTCTTGAAATGTAAATGTATTATTGCTGGGGATACCTGCAGTATAGTGGTATATTAAATTGATTGCCTGATAGGAAGCAGTATTTATTTATCTCAGTTTAAATAGGATGGTAATTATTACCATACACTGATGCAATGTATATAAAGGCTAGGGTGAAATAAGGCTACTGCTGTGCTGTATAAACCCCAAAATTCTTTGTGTCAGACTCTTAGCAATTGTATTCTTTCTTAGTCATCGTTTTGCACAAGTTGTATGTTCATGAATTGTTGTTGTTGTTACAACTCAGTTCTTTGGGCTAAGCCTGTTATTGCTTTTAATTTGATGATCTTTGCTCTTGTCATTGTGATGCCCAAAACTGGATGCAATTCTTATACTTGTTTTTTCTATTTGGTTTTAAAATCTTTGCTAAGTGACATCTCTGCCGTTCATTCAGTTTTGCTACATGAAAGCTGCATTGCTGCTGCTGCTAATATTTACTTTTCAAAGATCTCATTCACTAAAGTCTTAAGAGAATGAATGATTATTTCTTTCTAATATATTCTTTTAGGTTTTTTGGTTTGGATTTTTTGTTGTTGGATTTTGTTGTTGTTTTGGGGGTTTTTTGTTTTGTTTTTAAAGGAAGGTTATTTTATTTACCTGTTCATTCAATAGGAATTGATGTGTAGGCTAAGCATATTGACATGAAGTTGCACATAAAGCCATGACAATTCTTACAGGCTTTCTAGATACTGCAGTCTGGCCAAGGAGATCAGGTAGGATGCTCAGTTGCAGTTAGAATCATGAACATCTCTGTTATACATGCCATCAAGGCTTGTCTGCAAGTTTAACCCTGTTCCTGACATTAAAGGGAAGTATATGGAAAACTAAGAGAATGGTTTAATTATGCTGTCTTTGGGAACAATAGCAAGGGGGATTTTTCCTTCCCATTTTTGAAGCCTCATGGAAAAAGCTGTTTGCTGGTGCAGGATTGTATAATTGTTTTCCCATTTACTAGATTTTTACTAATCATAAACCTTTTCTTGTGCGGCAGATATTGTAAACTACTGCACCTCTTGTGGTTCTCAAGTACACAGGTGCATCATGAGCTTGTGTCAGGTGACTGAACTAATTTGCTCTTGCATTCAGGATGAGGGGACAGGACATTGTACACCTGCTTTTCAAATCACGGGTAATTTCTACTTGAATAATTGGCTTTTGTTCTCTTTGTGGGGCCTGGACAATTATTTCCTCTTGCAACTGAAGGTCCCAGAATGACTTCTGAGATCCCAGCATGATGTTGTATGGGAAGGACCAGAAGAGGACTAGGAAACTTCAAATCTGGGTCACAACCACTTCTTGGGAAGTAGCTGCTGACTGGCAGCTGGTAGAAGATATGCTGTGTGTGTCCGTGGTGCTTGGGAAAGTACATACTTTGAAATTGTGTGGGTTTTTTTTATTTTTGCACTATTATAATTTTGTTTCAAAGTAAAGTTTACATGCAGTACCCTTCAGATAACAGGGGTCCATTAGTGTTTGTTTCTTGCTGAGCATGGGCAGGGGTGTGAGGGAGGGAAAGCAGGCAGAACAAAGCTCTTTGTCTTCAGTTAGTCACTCTCTGCACTCATTGCCTGTGCTTGCTGGTCTGTCTGTACAGTGTGTCCTTGTGTGTGCGTAGGATCCATATGCTCCTAGATCTAGATATTAGAGTATGAATAGGTAAATGTGTCTCAGATGATCTCTGCTGTTTCTCTTCTGTTACATACTCCCTGGTATTCTGCAGTGAATGCATTAGTTCAAGGGCATCCATTCATTGCTCCACATCGGAGAGAACTTTTTGATATGGCAAACTGGTAAAGGATGTGCTGTAGTGCAGTAGGTGCTGTGTCTTTGCAACCCTTACTAGGGGTAAACTTCCCCATCTCTCAAGAGTGGCTGGAATTCTGCCATGCCCTTCAGCTGGGAGGCCTCCTTTCTGAGGGTTTTGTACTGGTGTGCCACACATACTTGGAGAGTTTAATTTCATGTCTGCTTCAGGATTGTGAAGGTAGCTTTCGGATGTATGCAGTCTTGGTGATGGTTGAGTTTTCAGGGGTTCACTAGAATGACTCTGCTTTCTCTGGTTTGGTTTAGCTCTCTTTAACTTTTTGTTTAGAGTGGTAGAGAAGTTTCTCGTTATATCCCCCCAGCTGAGAAACTTGTACTTGACTTGATTTTAATACAAGGGTATTTTTAAGGCAAATTAGTAAAATGCTTTCCTGACATGTATTTGAGCTTTGCATAATGAGCAGGGTGTTGTGCCACAAGAAGGGACATCAAAATATGATGAGACATGTCCCTATGGGCTGATGACTGGTTTATAACTCGTGGTGGGAGGCACTAATGGCTTGAGGTGGTTTGTAAAATTCGAGTGTAGTATGCAGTACTTGTGACCTTAGTTCAGCTGCACTAGCCACGTCTAGAGAATTAATTAGATTCAGTACTTTTTTAAACAGTCTTTCATCAGGTTTTCATTAAGCTTATGTGTGTTGCTGTTTTGCATGATGTTTTGTCATATGTTTCCAGCATCCAGATGCCGTAATGTGTTTTACACCATGGGACTTGCCTAACAGCTTTTTATTTTCTAGCAGTGTGCATCTGTAGCTGTGACCTAGCATCAGGTGATGTAGTTTTTCGTCACTTTTGGTTCTTAAATGTCAGGGTGGGTGAGGACAAGTGCCTCTTTGAAGTGATCAGGGCTCATCAAAAAGCATATGATGGCAGCAGAGAAATCTTGCATGGATTACAAGGCCAGCTCTTGGGAAATGCTGTGGGGCCTTAAACAGTCATTGTTTTTGTAGGGCATGAAGAAGGACATTTTTCCCATTAATATTTGTCTTCTGCCATCTGCTGTTATTTATGCAAAAATTAATGTTGCTGTTCTTTTCTGTAAATCCCTATGGTTCGACAGACTGGAAGGCTGTCCCTTCCATCTTCTCTGATATTTATTTTAAAGTCTTTCTGAAGGGATGATTTGAGAGAGATGCTGAGAGGTTAACTTAATGACAGCTTCTGGTTCAGCGTCTGCAGTAGCAGGATGGGGTTTGGCCAGTTGCACCTCCTGTTTTAGCAAGAAGAAACCGATTCTGTGGAAGAGAGGAAATGCTACCTCCTAATTAGTGTTGTTTAAAATCCTTCAGTGTTTGATTTTAAAGGCACAGCATAATAAATCAGTTTTGATGCACAATGTCTATACATATGTATGTTTGGGGTTTTTTCCCCCCAAGTTGAAGCACATTAATGCAAGAGAGCTGGGGGGGTGGGGAGTATGGCTTTCTATTTGTCTGCATGATGGAAGGACAATCCAGTTTACACTTCATCTCCTGCTATTTTGTTTAGTAAGTATTTTCCACGCTTTGTGTGCAAGGCAGTACTGGAGCACATTTCCTGCTTTAGCCGAACAGGAAGCTTTATTCAGCTTATTCCTAGGGAAACCCCTCCTCCATCCCAAGCCACCAAAAGTGAGCATTATTTGAGACAGTATCAGCAGTAGGCAGGAGATGAAGGGGCTGGCTGGCTTTCTATAGTTCCTGGTGTAAGGACAGAGAATACAAGATATTCATCATCCTGCAGCAACAAGGAGAAACTTTCTTTAGAAAAAGGTTTAGGGGAAAAAAAAGACAAACAACACACACCCCCACAAAAGAAAATAAAATACACCACAACCAAAATCCCCAAACTAACCACCAAAACCACAGTGTGTTGTTGAGAAAGCTTTGGTGAGAAAAGACAGGCTTTTAGGTGAGGAACTCTGTTCTAGCACTCTTTGGGAGCTACAGTTCATCTATGACTGCAGATGCTTGAGGTGACTGCACTGTGGAATTTCTCTTTGTTGCTGTGCAATATGAAGATTCAACAGCAAAGTTCAACCATGTTAAACAGTTAATTCCTAAGTCCCCCTTGGGAAAGAAAAGAAGAAATTTTCTCTTTAACCCTGCTGTAATTATTCAGTTTGCTGCTCAGAAGCAATATAACTCTTGTTTTATTTAGCTAGTGCAAGACTAATTATCTGTGGAAATGCAACCTGATCCAAAGGAGATTTTGTTTGAAATAAGCAGGAAGAAAGTCTGAGTTAGAAAAAGATTTCCCATGGGGATGGTGGGCCAACTCGTTGTCCTGCTGAGTGGCAAAGCTCCAGCTGAATTCAGTTTGATGAGGGTTTGGCTTGCTGTTCTGAAAACAGTTGACACTCTTTGGCTGAAACGTAGAGCTGCTTTGTACATTGCTCGGAACCTATTATACACCACCTACGAACATTTATTTCAGTAGAACTTACGATTGGCTTGATCATTCAGGAAAACTGTGTTTAGGAGAGGTAGTTAATGAATTAAACATACTTGCATTTAGTTGTTTTCAATTAGGATCTATTTTGAAGGTTGCTAGATATTTTAGGATAGGCTGAAATGTCCTCAGAAGTTTCTCTTCCTATTAGCATTGGCACAGTCTTGTCTTGGTTGAGTGCAAGCTAGTAATCTTGGTCTTGTGGGCTTCTGTCTAAGCTAATATGAATCTCCTGCAGAAGAATAATGTTTTGGATGAACCTATTAACAAACATAAAATAACACAGTGGAAAGCCACTGAAATTCCTCAAACCCTCTGTCCTGGAATTTAAACCAGCCTCTAATCAACAGAAAGTGGGATGAGGCTTTCAAGGGGGGTTGGGAGCAGATTATCCCACACGTGCTTAGAGTTTTCTACATCTTCCACTGAAGAATTTGATGCTGGCTGCCCTCAGCTGTGGGGTACTTCACTTGATGTTGCCCAGGCCAGATTCACGGTGGTAATTCCTGGCCTTTTTCTGTATTTCTGGGTGAAGGAGCAGCAATTTCCCTTTCCTCATCTTCCTTTTTTTTCGCCTGCATGCTCAAATAAATGATACAATAAATGAGGGCATGTGCTTTGCTTCCTGTTATCCGGAGCACTAGTGCAGCAGAAACAGAAAGGGGGATTGGGAAATAGAAAGAATTAAAAGACACACATCGAAAGCTTGGCAATTATGCAAAGCCCCAGTTTCTTTTGTAGTCCTAAACTAGCTATCAGCAGGCGAGATCAAAGCTGTCCACCCTAACAGTTAACAAGATCAATTAAACATGCTAATTAAATGTTGTTCTTGGCTGTAGGTTGGATAGGAAACCTGCTGGTTGGATGGCAGTCTCCAGAAAGCCTGGATGACGTGCCACTTAAGAGACTAGAAAAAAATATTTTGCTACCTGTGGGTTTAGCACAGATTAATGTGGGTGGACTTTACAAGTTGTTTGTACTTATATCCTACCATATTTTAGCTGGGCAGGGCTGCTTCTGGCTTCAGGGTGTCATGGGTTTTTTCTCTTTGTCATTTGTAAATTATGGTGGTTTAAGTTAGGTTGGTTTTATTTATTTATTTATTGGCCTCTTGTCCTTTAATCAGCATTGTGCATATGAAATGTCATTGCCCTTTAAGAACTAGGAGTAGTTACAATATAGATGTTTAAGGTCCAATTAATGTGATTGAGCTTAGGGTACTATGCAATCTGGAGGCAGGGTAGTTACTCCTGCAGAGAGGCAGAACCAAGTAATTGCTTTGCTGTCACTCCTCTTGGTAGTTACCCTGTTGAAGCCACTGGACTTCACAATTTTTAGGTGAAGACCTGATTAATTTTTTAATTTCCTTCCTCTTATTTTCTCCTCCTCATTTTCTTTAGTAGTTTGGACTCCTCACTCAGCGCAGGTGTGCTCTGAGCTGCCTCTCCATCTCCAGCCCTGCCTGTTCTGAGGTGTGACAGTTCCAGTGTCTGCTCTGCACCTCGCCACCCATGTCACTTGTTAAAACTCAGCATTTCCCCTTCCTCAAATACAACACTCTCTGCAAGCCTGATAATTGGTTGGATTAGTGAGGAAGGAGGTGAGGAGATAGGAGGCAGAGACAGGGAAGGGTGAAATTTGATGGAGCTTCTGGCTTTCTCATGACAGCCCCTCTCACCCCTCTATTTTGTAAGCCCTTGGTGTTGGCTCCAGTGTAAGGCCTTGCTGGATGGAGTTGTGGCACAGTAGACAGCACCATAATACCTGTCTGAGCATGCCCTTTTCTTCATTTTTACTGCTTGCCTTCCAGAAGTGTCTATTGCTCTGCTATAGAGTATAAATCAAGAGCAAAACCATTTACACCATTACAATGGTGGAAGTGAGACTATCAAGGTATTACTTGAAATAAAAAAACCTCAAAGGAACTGACTTTAATGTGTGTTTGTGGCTGAGTTCTTATAACTTTTGAACTTAAAGGACATTTTAATGTTTCAGTAGGTTTAATTTCCCTAATGTGAGCAGCAGCTCTGTTTTAATTTGAAATTTGACATCTTGATAACAAGTAGATCTGTTAAGTTAGTTGATTGGACATTCCTTTTACTGTAATCAGGCTGTAGCCTAGCTAACCAAATTTTGATTAATCTAAGATTGTAATTTTTAAATTAACTTAGCTCCTACTTTTCAGAGATTAAGACTAGAACAGCTGCCTCCTGAAGTATATTGGAACTATGGATGCTATCTGAAGAACTGAGCCACTTATTTTTTTCTACTAGCACTAAATGCAAATGTTAATCATAATGGAAAAATTATAGCAATTTCAAGCATACTGAGTAATAGTAAAAATGGTGGGATTTCCTATTTTATTTTTTTTTCTGGTTGAGCAACCAATTGGAAAATGAAAACGAGACTTTTACAGTATGTTTTAAATGGTAATGTGTTATACTTGAATGTTCTTCTTCCTTCTTGCTCCTCCCAAATTTTTAATTTTTTTTTTCTTTAGTGTCAAAATGCTGGCTACTGAAGAGCTCTCATCAACTTTTATGTGGTGGGATAAATATTGCCACTCACTGGCTTGCTTATATACATTCTTTGAGTCTGGCTGTTAAATTCGTAAAGTTTCTCAAAATCTTGGGTTTGAGTAAGAAAGCAAGCCCAGTCTTTCTCCTTGCAAATGGGTATCTGTCTTTTGTTTTCTACTTTAGCAAGTTTTAGCTTTTGGCAGCAGATGGAGTTTGCTTACAGGAAGCTCAGCAGGACCCAAGATGAGTGCTTTGTGGGTTATCTCTAGTGGCACCTTTTGTTCCTGCTGCATTGGAGGGAAGAGCTCCCAGGCAAGTGGTGTTGGCTTTCCCCTTCCTGTTCGGTATCTGGTTCATGGTGAGTAACTGAATCTGCTTGGGAGGATTGAGAAACCAAGTGATGTTTGGTGGCTAATGCAGTATGAGTAGAAGTTAAAAAGAAAATCTCAAAATGTTGTTAGCCACATTGTCCTTAGAGACGCTTAAAACATTTTGAAGTAGAAAAAAGAAACCAACTACCAGGAAATGGGAACAAGCTCTTACAAAACTTTTTGTTAACTGTGGTATTTGATTTTCAATTTAGAAGAAAGATAGCACAAGCAAAGCTTGATTGATAACACAGCAAGACCCATCACCCATTAATCTGGACATGATGCACATAAAATCCTTCCTATTCAAATTTTGAATTATTTTTCCTCCCTCCAATATGCGTCCTAGACACTGAAAAATATTTCTTTGCTGAAGTCCAAGAACCCAAGAATTTCTGAAAATGACCACTCTGTAAGATTGAAGATATATATTCACGTGTACATGAACAATAATGCAATTAAGTACATGCTTATAGCCTCCTTTATAATATTTTGATTTGTAGTGTTGGAAACATGGAAGCCCTCTTATGTCAACTTCAAGATTTTTAAATATGAGAAAGAAGTAAGTGTGTTCGAGATTTGTTATGAGGAAGAAAGGATGAAAATACAGTAATGTTCATAAATATGTCTTGGTTTGTTAGCTTAGATGCAGTTTTCTACAGCTTGTTCATTAAGCTATTCCCTTGTTCTAGTACAATAAAGGTGGGCAGTCACTATGTGGTTCCTCCTGCTAACTTTATTTTAATAACATGTATGTGATAGAACATCGAGTATTTTAAGGTATAAGCATACTTACCATAAACTCATTCTGCATGGCTGAATGCATGCCGAAGGGAATGGCTGTGCGAGGAAATAGAAGGTGATAATGGGGTTAGAACTGAAAGGTTTTGTACCAGTTGCATTCGCGACCTTGTTGGAAACCAAGATATGGGAAACTGGTATGGCAACTGATCTCCACAGGGCCAACACCCTTCCCAGTATCTCTGGCTGCTGCCCTTGCAGTGGGGAGCATGTGCAGTCCTGTTGGGCAGGCTGGGGCAGCCTGAGCCCTGCAGGGAGCAGTCCCACGGAGGGGGGGCCCTGACCCCTTTGGGCTGCAGCTGGGCTCAGCCCTGGTTGTGCAACATGAGCCGAAGTGGCTCTGCCTCTGCGCTTCTGAAATCCCTGGTAGCATCGCACAGGGTTTGCCTCGTCCTGGGTAGGCAAGCATGATCATAACAAGGGTGGTTTCAAGGTAAATACTTTATTGCAGCTGATTTTGAAATTACTGTTGCAGTTATAATTATATAATAATTATGAAATATGTGGAATTGTAATCTATAATCGTGATCTTTACCTTCAGGAAATATAGGAAAGCTGGAGAAAACAAGACAAGTGTGAGCCAGTCCTCTTGCCCTGCCTTTTCTTGATGGTCAGCAGTAGGACAAGGCTGCCCTTCGCCAAATCTGCATGGAGAGGAGGGAGGCAGTGCTCGCTTATCCTGAAGGAAGGTTAAGCTGCAGTGTTGGCTTGTTTGTGATAACAAATTTCCTTAAAACATTAGGAAGCATTTAAACAGCACAGCCACAATGCAGATTTAAGTGTGAGTTAGAAGTTAGTCTCTTTGCCCTGAGAGAGTCTAGTCATAACACATACGAGTGAATCCAGAAGATGGTAATTTAGTTAAGTGTGGCTTAAAAAAGTCTGTTTTGAAGAACTCAAAGTTTCACATCAGTTATGGGCTTTTTTGAGGTCTAGGGGAAGAGCAGGTAATTAGAAATCCACAGAGTGTTTGCCTGAGGTGAAGAATACCACAAAAACATAGAGCTCTTGGTGCTTTTTAGCTTGTCATGTTACAAAAGCCTCTGTTTGTCCATATCTGTTACAGAGACATTGTGTCTACTGGATGGTAATGAAGACTAAAACCATCTGCAGTGCTTATTATCTTGCCTGCTCCCACTCATTGCTGAGTTTGGCTTGAATTCTGTAATTTGTGATGTCCCCTCTGAAGAGTGTGGTATGTAACATGGGAGGGGAGTGCTCTTCAAGGCATGTTGTTTTGACCCTGTTGCTCTAACTGAGCATGTTTTCCTCTCCCACCCCTTTTCTCAACACATAACATACAGTAGCTTTTTCTTTACAAAACATTTTTTTACTGTTAGTAACCTTGCTGACAAATTGTGAAACTTGCTGCAGTCTGGAAATAGCTGCAGCTTGTAAAAGGTACGATGAAGAGTGGGTAATTTAGCATTGTACATAGAGATAATGTGCTGCAGGTTAACACATCAAATATTTAAATGATATAAATGCATTGTGTAGTGCAACTGGTAGAAAAACGAATTAGGTCATGATAGACAAAAGCTTGTCTTCATTTGAGCTCCTGTCAGCTTGGCATGTTTGTGCTCCATTGGTTTTATCACTAGTTATGTGTATGCACATATGGTATTTCTAATTTAGATTATTATTAGTGGCTTATAAAAATATGAATAAACCTAGTCCCGAAGACAAATGAAAGCGTGGGTATATCTCTAGTGGAAGTTTGAACTTATTAGGGAGAATCCCAGAATATCTCAGCTTTTAACAGAAATAGCCAATTGGAAAATGACTGACTGACAAAAGGCAGATAGCACCAAATAGCAAGCATGGGTATGAACTCTGTATGTGAACACTGAAGTGAGCAGAGTCTTTCGTATCGTAAGCCTGAAAGTCCTACATGATCATGGCTAGCACTAGAGCACAGCCTCCACATACAGGGTGTTTTAAAAGATACTTGAACTATGCACCTGTTGCGTTGCACTGTGGGGAACTGCGAGGAGTTCTTTTTTAAAAATAGATTGTCAGGAATGAAATTAAGCCAAACAAGACAAATGTTGTATCTGAGAACCATTTATTGGTAACGAAAAACAAAATAAAAAGGAGTTGCCCTACTAAAGAGGGCTAGAAAAGACAGAACAAGACTAAGGAAAATGGGAAAGCAATGGGGAGAGAGAGGGAGGGAGTGAGATAAGACAGAAGGGAAAAGAGGGCATTACCACCAAGGAGTCAGGGCAGTGCTGTTGGCATCCAGGTGGCGGGGGGTTTGCATGCTGCCTGCCTGTGAACTGGCTGGGTCTCAGTGAGCCTCTGCGGCTCCCAGAGCGGCACTGCTCCACAGGTGTGGCTCCCGTGGCAACGGCACTAGGCACGGGGTGAGTGAGCGCTCGGACGGGAGGACCAGGACCTTGGGCAGGGTCATAGTGACAGGCAGGATCGGCACGGCAGGGTTGGAAGCAGGCAGCCCAGGCAAGGATGTGGGGTGAAGTGGCAAGGCGGTGATCAGGTGCACAAAAGGAGGCAGGACAGGTGTGAGGGTGAGCCAGCAAGGACAGGAGAGCTGGAAGGCAGGCAGGCAGGGGCCAGGGCAAAGGAGGGAGCGAGCAAGGCAGTGGATGGACAGCAGTGAGCCATAGCGATCGGCAATGCAGTTAGTTTTTATACCCCCCTGGCCCCTCCCAAAGCCTGCCTGCTAATAAGGAACCATTGGTCCAGTCCAACCTTTCTTTGCTGTCCATTGGTGGAGAGTTTTTCGCGACCTGATTGAAGAAGTCCCTCCGCAGTGTCTCCCACTGACTGCCTCATGGGAGGTGTTTCCAGGCGAAGTCCTCCCAGAGACAAGGCTTCTCCTAGTTGCCTCCTGCACGTGGCACATGTGCACCCCTCTGCCACGTGCCTCTGACAACCATTGTTGAGGCATAACAAAACTGAATTGGCTCCTCAGAGTGCCATGTTCTGCAGTACCTTTCTCCCCCTACCTTGGTGGCTGTTGAAGCTGAGGCAGTGAGTTTGAATGGAATGAAGCTTTTGGTCACTACTTTCTGGCTGTGGCCACTTAATCCAACCCCCTACTCAGGATAGGCTGAGTGGGAGCCAGGTGCTGAGGGCTGTGTGCAACTGGGTTTTGAATTCTCCAGGGATGGAGCAATCACAGCCCTCACAGTAAAAATGTTTTTCTGTATGCTTAAATGGAATTTCTTGTANAAAAATACCATTCCTAAAATGTGACCATATCTTAGCACATTTGTTTGAAAAAGGATGGGCAAGGGAAGGTGTTAGTTAATCAAGTAATAAAGCTGGGAACCAAAAATCACATTCTAAAAATTACAATTAATATTATTTATTTTTATATATAATTATTTACTTGAGGACTTCTGACCTTGCAGTGCTTCTTGGGAGAAGCTTTAATACTCTCCATAAAAATACCTATTGTTTCTGTTAAAAGGCAAGGTGATAAACTTGATCTCAGAAAGATGGAAACTGTCTCCAGTGGAGAAAGTGGAAACTGTTTCCAGTGTCTCACCTTACAGATACAGTTGGCAATAATCTCTTAGGGAGTGAAAAGCATTCACTGTTTGCAGGAGGAGTCCTGAACAACCCTTCCGCATGCTTAAGAATTTCAGCAGCGGCTTCTCTTTGAAATTCTGACAAAGATCCTTGGCTGGGTTTTTNTCTGCAGTACCTTTCTCCCCCTACCTTGGTGGCTGTTGAAGCTGAGGCAGTGAGTTTGAATGGAATGAAGCTTTTGGTCACTACTTTCTGGCTGTGGCCACTTAATCCAACCCCCTACTCAGGATAGGCTGAGTGGGAGCCAGGTGCTGAGGGCTGTGTGCAACTGGGTTTTGAATTCTCCAGGGATGGAGCAATCACAGCCCTCACAGTAAAAATGTTTTTCTGTATGCTTAAATGGAATTTCTTGTATTACAGTTTGTTCTCATTGCCTCTTGTCAAAGCATTATAACCAGGAACACTGTCCTTACTGGAAGGCTGCCCAAGGGGAGTGCTAATGGGACCCAAGGTGGACAACCTGATCAAGAGAGCTGGGGTACTCTGTGGCCTTCAGTAATGTCTGTCCTCATTTTGGCCAGGACTGGGTTAATTTNCATTACTACAGTACCCTATTTTTTGCTTGTTGATGGGAGCTTTATTAAGCAGGATGGAAAACATACCATATAGTTATGTTCTTCATCTTGCTTGGGGTAAGCAAGCGAACTCCAGTGAGAATTACAGGAAACACTTTTTTGATCATCCACAGCAGCAGTTGATCAAATAAAGCAGTTCCTCAGTAGCCCGAGTTGCTGCTAATTAAACACACTTTCCTATCCTTCCCCTAAGTAAGCAACCCTTTAGGCTGACTAAATTGCCAGGACTATGTAAGTGTGATGGTGCTTTAGAAGAAAGTTGTGATTTAAGGGCCAAATCAAAGCTGTTGGAGAGAAATAGTTTTATTTTAAAATGTTTTTGTTAGACTGCAGAATTATCTGGTATTTTACTTAACTTATAACTTACATGGATGGCAAACAATCATTATACGTTCATTTTTTTCCCGATGCAAGTTCATAAACTCTTGTTAAAATTGTCCAAATTCACATGGAGGAAGCCAAACTGGCATTCAATACAGCTATATTTAAAGCTCTTGGCAGGACTTTTCCCATATGAAAGATGTTATATGTAAGCTCTTGGAATAAAACTCTAAGAAGTTTTGTGATGACAATTCTAAAGACTGCCAGATCATCTAAAATTAAGAGATTTTAAATACTAGATCAGAGTTCTGTGTCAGAGTTCTCTTGTCTTACACTGTCTTTCTATTGTCCATGTAAATTGATTTTTGTTACAGCACCTCTGGGAAATATCCACTGGATAAGCTTGTAATCTCTGGTATTTGGCACCTCTTCTGCTTTCTGCTATGGAATCCTGCAAAAATGGGGTTCACTGGAAAGTCTGCTCTTAAGTATTTGAGTGTAATGAATGATT
>VZTH01001997.1:825122-841661 GCA_013397815.1 Aleadryas rufinucha
CCCCCCGTATTGTGTTTCTAAGGAGAATAGTTATAGCCTGTGGAATACATCCTGTTTTCTCGGCTGCAGTGAAACCCTTGCTTTTTATTGGTAATACCTACTATTTTTCTTCTTTGTGAAGGTTGCCAGCATCTGACCCAGGACTTCTTAAAGACAAAGGCTAATAGAGATGTGTTCCTTTGTTTTGTACCAGAGAGGAAAAGCTAGGGGTTTTTTAAACCAGTTAGTTTTCCCTGTGGTGCTTTCAATCAAACCTTGTGTGTGTGTGTGTGTGTCTCTCTCAAAGAAAAAAAACCAACTCAAAACTAAAAAATCAAATCCCAATATACAATAAAGAAAAAAACAAACAGAAAAGCTCCTTCCTGGTGAGATCAACTGACTGACTTTACCCAGACTGTAAGAAAGACAAAAAAGTAAAGGCCTTCTATCCTAAATGCATATATTCTGATTTTGTTTTTCTAATCTGTATCAGTAGTAGTATAGATTAACCCAGGGTAATTTCAAGTTTGTTAATATTCCTCAATACAGATTTTTATATAAATAGATTGTGTAGCTGAAACTTTTTTGCCTGTTTCTTGTTTGCATTTGAGGTCAAGAAGACACATGGGGTGAAAGTCTGGGTTGACTTACGATTTGCATTTTCCAGCATCAGTTTTGACCTTGAGTTGCTAAGTATGAACTTGGAACAAAAGAGCTTTATAGAAGAGGTTGATGGATGGGTTGTAATATTGAAGCTTCCCTCCCCCATGCCCACATCCTCTGAGCTCAGTCCATCCTTACACTGAAGCGCTGCCTTCATAGGCAAGAGTCTGCTGCTTCAGGAGACAAAAATGCTGAGGCTGGCACTTTGGGAGTCTGTTTATAATAGTGAAGATGTAGGAGAGAGAGAGAAGTCAAAAGTACGTAGGTGAGTTTTGGGGGTTTTTTCTAATTTTTTCTTTCAGGGGGAGGATGTCCCCCAGTGTTTCCTAATGAGGTAAATGTTTTAAATAAACATCTTGCCCATCTATTGCATAGGAAATGCTCTTGTATTCCTTTTGTCTTCT
The DNA here is from genome assembly GCA_013397815.1 of Aleadryas rufinucha. Lineage (NCBI taxonomy): Eukaryota > Metazoa > Chordata > Aves > Passeriformes > Aleadryas > Aleadryas rufinucha. The sequence goes on from VZTH01001997.1 coordinate 826,169, forward strand.
CTCTGCAACCAGCTTGCTTTGTGTGGATTGTGGTACATTTTTTAAAAATTACTTGTTTATGGAAAAACCCTTTTTGAGCCCTATCCCCCTCCAGCTTTCCCCCATTTACTTCAGTACCTCTAGCTGTCACAAGTTTGCTTTTCATCAAATTTGCTGAGAATCTTCGTCACTGAAATGCTATAAAAACAGAGAGGGGGTTGTTTTGGGAGGAGAGGGAATTAGCAGCAGTGGAAGTAGCAACCTGAGCGGTGATACATCCAGGAACACTCTGGAGGCCCTATTTTGCAATATTGAAATCTGAAAACAGAGTTCCCCCTAACTAAGGATTTCCCTTGTGTTTTTAACCAAGCTTCATTAATATTCAGTACTGAGTGTGGTGTAAGAGCAGGACTCCTGCAGAGCTGTAGTGGTGCCGTGTTGAGCTGGCAGTGTGGCTCCCAGCTGGGCTTCTCCCAGCGGCCTGGGAGTCCTGAGATGAGAAAGTGGGGGAACGTGGCTACCTGTGCTGTCATATCATAAACTAGTCTATGCTGGAAGGGACCTTTAAAGCTCATCTAGCTGCCTCATTTATGTTTAATTAATTAATCTGTTTTGCCGTGGATGGAAAAAGTAAAGTGGTTACAAGAACAGATGGCACAAATGGAAAGGGATGGACTGAAAAGAAAAAAAATTAGCATAAGGCAGGCATCAGTCCCATTGAACTAATGAAGTTCTGTCTTCTGCACTCATCTTGAAGGCAAGTTAGATTCTCACGTGTGTTGTCTTAGCATTGCCAGTGGGGGGCTGGTTTGTTTCTGAAAGAAAAATAAACAGAGAAGGGAAGGGGTGTGTCACTTATTTTACTAGAGGGAATTTTAGGGAAAAAACAAAATGAATGTGAAAAATCAACAGATGTTAAAATGCTGTGGATTAAATCCTATGAGTACTACGGATGCTGAGAGTGCTCATGGTTGCCAGCATCCATATGAGATCTCTAATAATTATAGCAGTCTTGTACCGTAACCTTGCAAGCTCTCCTTTAGGATGATTTAGGCTTGCTTGAAGATCAGAGATCTTCCTCTGCAAGTCTTGTAGAGACAGATCTTGATTTTGGAAACTGGAAGTACTGAATTTGTGGGTGCAGCATAACGGGCTGATGCAAAAGAAGTAAGAAACCTCTGTATGAAAATACCACCACCATCCTTAAATGGAAGAGCAACATCCCTTCCTTGAAGGCTGATGTTTCAAAGTGAGCCACAGCATGAATGGGGCTGTTGTGATGTGGCCATACCTGTAGCTAAAGATGTTCTCATTCATAATTTTCAAAAGGGCTTTGAGGATGGCAAAATTCCCATTTTACAGTTAAACAAAGAAAACTTGAAGGTCACTTGTCACGTCCATACAGACTAATATCAGAGCCTGCATCTCAGCACTGGTGAAAACAGAAGATCCCAATGGATTAAGCTGTCTTCCAGTTCATAGGTTGCACAAGATCTGGCTGGAATTGGCTTGCCTTCTGTTGAACTGTACTTTGATCTGTTTGGCTTTGATGCATAGGGCCAAATCTGTCCACCAGATCTGAGGAGGAAAGGGAGTAGGAGTGCCTGGTATTTTGCAGACTTGGGATGATCGTGATGATTAAGATGACTTTAATAAATAAAGGAAAATAATTACATTATTTCCTGTAACATTCCATAGATGTTTAAATACAAGGCATTGATTTTTACCCCAGCATTGTATGAAATTAGTGTTTCTATTATTTTGGTGCTGTAGGAAATCTACCACAAAAATACCTTCTCTAATGATCAATATTGCAGTGGCCCAAAGATGTCTTGGATTTCCTGTTCATCTCTTTGGCTGTGTGCATGCCCACAGACACTCTCGACAGCACTGTGGCTCATGCTTGCTCCTTCCAATCCAGCTTGCCTTCTTGCTAGTCTGCTGCTTAATGCCTGGGCTGAAACCTTTGCTTCTGCTGTAACAGTCCCGAAAAACCTTCCTCAAGAATCCCTGCTTTGATTAATTCTAGCAACCCCTTGCAAACAAATCGAAGAATGGATTTACCACATAAATTGGTAAAGGATGGTGATGTACATACTAAAATTACTTTATGAGGTACATCTGAGGATTTCTGTGCAAAGGGTCAAATGCTTTTTTTGACTTCGGTTAAGTAAATTTCACTGAAGATGTGTATGCGATATCCCTAGTGATTAATTGCTCTCAAATACTTATCCCAGCTGAGTTATGTAATACGAATCTCAGAAGGATTCCCAATAAAAAGTCTGTGAGTGGTAGATGTAAATGTCTGCAGTGGCTTTTGAAATTTTAGATGTGGAAAGTGCTAATGGGAAAAATATTTTACATAGCTTCTGAGATAGGGTCTAGAATTTTTTAAGGCCGTGTGTTTAACTCCCACTGACTTAAAATTTTGAGGCTTTGCTATAAATTGTTCCTTATGCTTCTGCCAGAACAATAGTTGAGTGTCTTCAAAGAAATTAGACTAAAGCTGCAAAGTGAAAAATACCAAATGGAAAGGTATATACTTAATTCCAACTGCTGCCTGTGAAAATCTGCTATAATACACTTCAGATGGTATGATAGGCTGCTATTTCTGAGTACCTCAATAAAGATTTTTTTTTTGGCAGCAGGATGATTAACAATTTTTCTTTGTTACATGAAGTCCTAAATTTTTCAGAGTGGTTTTTCCTGGCAATCCAGAAATGGGAAATGGACAAACACTGAGCTGAACATGTAGAAGTTTTCAGTATGTATATAAAATTAAATTTCAGGGTTCAGAATACCTGTACTAATACCTGAAGATCATGAGTTTTCTTTGCCAGGGCATAGCCTTTCTGAGGAGGTTGGAGGCAGGACGGGGACATGCCTTGTGCTGGAGTACTGATATCAGCATTGTCCTGGGAGTCCTGTGCCTGCTGCATGCAGGGGATGGGGAAAACAAACAGTTTTGTACATAGGTGTAAAGGAAATATCATGAAACATCTGTTGTGGTAAAGGAAAGCATACTTGAACACATGAAAGTGTGAGATCTCCAATCCAGATAGGCAGACAGCCTGTGCTTATCTTGCCTGCCTTGTTCGCACTCACTACTACCTCAAAAGCAGGTTTCAATGATGCGGTTGCTGACGCACTCATGTTTTCACCTATGGTGTGCACTACCACAGTCGTGTTTCCTGGTGCTGGGCTTTGTCTTGCGCTCCTCAGTCAACTTTTTGAGTGGTATCCTGCTAACTGTGTTTTCAGACTTGTGCACTTGGCAGTAGTGGCTTTCAGGTCTTAATTGCCTGCGCCCATCTGTGACAGGAGACGTTTGGCCCATCCACGCTGTGTCAGTGGCAGCTCTGTGATGACAGCTTACAGCAGCCCCTTCACTCTCCCCCAAGAAGTGGCAGTCCAGGCTTGTTCAGTGGGGTACTGGTGCGACCACTCTTGCTTTGGTTACAGACTGTTTTTTTCTTGGATGCTGGGAAGATCTTGGTGTTGGAGCAAACGTAAATAAAATCATCCCTAATCTGTTTGTGTTGAGCTGACAAATGTGACCAGTGTTAAGCACAGCTGACTGATTTGCTGGTGTTCGGCTTTCCTTAGAGGGCCATAGTACAGACCTTGAGATACTAGGGTGATGTAGCAATGGGAGTTGAATAGTTATTAAAAATAGAAAGAAGATAATTTTTGCTTATGTAAGAATGTAGTGCAGCATTTTTGTGTGTTTGGCCCTGTTTCTGTAGGGATGCCCACATCTGCAGCCCACCATGCAGGGCAGCACCATCCTTTCTGTTGTAGGAGGAGACTGATCTTTTGAAATGGTTCAGCTGGTGACCAGTAGCTTCCTGCTGTAGTACTTTACTTGGTCCATATCAGAACCTGATGCAGGGGAATACCGAGAAGCAAGGAGGAAAGCACCCTCGTTGAAGTGATGAAGCAGCAATAGTAGTTCCACCAGCCTCCAGCTTTAAGTCAGGACATTAAAACAGGTTTGGATTTCAAGAAAGCAAATGCTATACAGAGCTGGAATCTATAAAACTCTGAAAATCACACATGGTTTATTCTTTATGTTGAGGAAAGAGACATTAGTCCACACTTGCATTCATTTAAAAAGTCATTGACTTTGCATTCTTCTGTATTGGTATGCATATAACAACAACAACAGATAAAAAAGCAGCAATGATCCCAAGTAGGTGCTCCCATAACTCCACAGGAGGATGGACACAATCACTGGCTGGCAGGGAGGCATCATAGGACATGCATGGGGCATCTTGCAACTTGTGATGAGTGGATAGGGGGAATGATTTGAGCAAGCATGGCCAAATACTGCCCATAAATAGGAGTTAGAGCAGCCCTTGGTTTTGGTGGTACTCAAGAAAATAACATCAAACAGGAGCCAGCTGTGGTACTTTGCTGGCTAGCCCTGCATCGCTTTATAACCACTTGGTGTTGGCAGTGCCTCTTTCCACCTCTTCAACGCCAGTGGCAACATTTTGAAAAAGTATCTGATTCCAAAATAAATGTGCACATGCAGATTTCCTGAAAATTAGCACAAAGTGTGAAATGAAAACAGATTTAGTTATTTTGCTGTAAGCTGGTATGTAGTTTAGCTCTCCATAACCACTCCCAGAGGATATAATAAATACTGAAGTGTTTAAATATAAGGCTTCATATTTTCTTTAGTAAATGGTTTTGAGTAAATTGTCCTGAACTATTTTTAACTCTGTAGAGCAGTTAATGGTGTAAGTATGTTTTTCAGGATTTTTGTTCAGCTTGTGGGTTTGGTAGTCTGTTGTTTAGAGGAAAATAATAATTGCTATCTGTTTATACATGTATTAATCTTAAATAGGGGGGTTTGAGTAATTTATTGTCTTTAGTATCAGAGGTATACTGGTGATGGTTTTAGGGTTTCTTTTCTTTTTAGGGTGTTGGTTTTTGTTTGGTTTTGGTTTTTTTTAAAGCTTTCCTCACAGTTCTTAGAACAAAATACGCTGCACTCTCTCCCAAGCCCTGCTTTCCCCAAAAGAAAATGTTTTAAACCATTATTTTTTTCTCAAAAGTAGTGGAGAAATTACAGGCTGAGTTTTATTAACCCCTTTCCCATGCTACCTATAAGCATGTGTGGCCTGATCTCCAATATGGACTCATTCATGTTACTGCCAGGTGAAATTTGTTCTGGGCAATACAATTCCCCAAAGAAATGTTTTTTTATTTCTGTAACACTGATTGTGTCATCACCATGGGTTTGATAGTAGTCATACTTTCAACTGCATCAGTGTTACTCTAGTTTAGAGTTGTGGAATGATGCTTCATTTGTAATCTTTTGAGGTGCTTGGTCTTACTCTTGTAGGAATTAAAGTTCAGCTGAATAATTATGAGGACTAACCAAGCTTGTCCTTATTTTATGCCTTGTTTGCTTGTCTTTATGGTTGCAGTTTAAGTATTTGACAACCAAACCCTGAAGCAGAAATGGCAAACAAGCCCAAACTGATCTATTTCTAAGGTTAGCTAAGTGGCAATGAAAACTGTGACAGCTATCTACTAAGTCAGATCACAGAGTATTCTGAGTTGAAAGGGACCCCAAGGACCATCAAGCCCAACTCTTAAGTGAATGGCCCAGATGGGGATTGAGCCCACAGTCTTGGTGGTATCAGCACCATGGTCTGCCCAACGGAGTTAATTGAGTAGCAGCTACACTGGGTTAGAGTTATTTGAAGGCATACATTGCATTCATTCATTGAAATGTTGCATTTCCTCCACATTCTTCAAGTAGTTCCATTCATTTGTTTACATTTTGAAGATCAGCAGAGCTCCAGGAGTTATTTCCTCATAAGCTTTATTTACCGTAGAAAAAGCACAGGTTTTTATGAATAAATAGCGATTAATCTGTATAATACATATTTCTCACTGGTCAAAATAGATGTCTAGTAGTGATTATTTCATCAGCTTTACTACATGCAGTGAATAGTCTTAAAATTTTGGCAAAGGTAATACTGTAAGTATTTGCAGTTCTTAAATTCTGGAGGCAACACCTAAAACAAACCCAGACCACTCAGGTTTTTTATCTCAGTACCTCCAAGTCCCACTCGATATGTACTGCTTTGTACTGTTTTACAGTAGGGAGTGGAGGCAGAGGTTGGCTTGCTCATCCCTGTCCTTCACTTAGGGGATGAGGAGTGTACATCTCATCTGATTGTAACTAGAAACAACTGCTGAACTTTCATCTGTTAATTACCCTTTCATTGAGGACTGCACTGCTGTAGCATCTGTTATTCATTATATCTTGTTTAAAAAGAATCCAGTAAGAAAAAAATATAGGAGGGATAAAAACAATGAGGTATCAGTTTAGAGCACAGAATTGATAACAAATGTTCTATTTCTGGTTTCTTTGCTGCCATGGAAGCCTTGTACCTTCATACAAATAATATAAGTGTCTTTCATCACCTGTTAAATGAAGTCTGTGCCTGCTGCTTGCAGGTGCTTTGATTATTTTTAGTTTATGCATGTATCAGTAGAAGGCTTTGAAAATTCTTGGTTTTGCTTTTTCTTTCCTCTGCCTGTGATGTCGTATTTTTGTTGTGTCATTTTACAGCCATGGCTGTTACCAACCTCACCAAGCTTTTCCCTGGATGGCTTTTCACTTCACTCTGTACTGTGCAGGGTCATGGGGAGCCTAGAAGGACTCCAGCGCTGCGGCATCTGGAGCCTGCAGTGCAAGGCTGTGGGAGGTAGTGCCAGCTGCTCTCAGACACCAGCCTGGGAGTTGTCACTACACCGGTGTCAGCAGTGTCTCCTGAGCTGCCTGCAAGGATCTAACGAGCTCGTAAGATTGAGTTGGGATTTTTAGAACAGTAACAAGAAGGATCTGTGTAGTGACTGGGAGGGGGATTTATATTGTAGCTCTTAATGTTTTGGGGTAAAGTATGAGGGGTATGGTTGCTGCCTGTTCCCATACAGAATGCTTATTTCACACTATAATCATGAACAGGTCTTCCCTGCTATGTGCAGTGTGTGCTTAGCTGTAGGAATGATGCTCTGCATGAAGCTACAGTGCACTTCAGTCTGTGCTGATTTTTGCTTCAGACTGGCTTCTGTGTCTTTTCAGTAAGTTTTATCTATTGGAACATCTTCACTATGCCCTGACATGACCTGCCCAGTCATACCTAATACACCAGAAGGGCTTGGTGCAGGGCATGTGTGTGAGGCAGCAGTGATAAAGCACCAATGAAATCTTTCAGGTCTCTTTCAGATGCATTATGACCCCAAGAATATGTAGAAGAATTGTAATGCCCCCTTTGATGGTGGCAGCAAGCTGTTGGCGAGGCTTAGCACACCACACCTGATCTTTGTAGCTGCAGGTTGCTGCCACCCTTTGTCCTCTCCTCCTGCTCTTGCTGCAGGCTGCCTGGGCCAGATCCAGTGAAGGTGCAGTGCTAATTCAGCCTGCTAACCCAAGGGCAAGCTTTCTGGCAGAAGGGACAACAGTTTTACTATATTAGGAGTAATGTCCATGCTGGAGGTGGTGTGGTTCATTCATTTCAGCAGCACCCACCTTAACAGCTTCTGCCCTCTCTCCAGTGTGCCAGATCAGCACCAAAGTGATCACAGAAATAAGATATGCTGACATAACTGGGATGATGTAAAAGAACCTGGTCGGAGCTCTTTATGTGGCATTTTCTTACTTTACAACCATACATGAGCAAGCATTTTCTTGGGAGGTTGCTGGGCCTGAGAGCCTGGACTTGCTGTCCAGTTACTTACCTTGCAAGGCAACCCTGAATGCCTAAACTCAGTTGATACCCCTCTCCTTGGTTTGTTAGCTTTGGGGGTTTTTTTACTTCTTTAAGGACAATGATGGGTACTTTTCATTAAGTGGTCTCTTCATACTGAAGGCAGTCAGAGTGCACGAGCTTCAGTTGCAGGGCTGGTGTGAAATAGGAGCCCTTTCTATCCCTCCTGCTGAAGTGAAGGTCATGGGACCAGAAAGGAAAAAATTGGAAAAGAAGTCTCAAAGACTTTGTAGTCTGGGAGTTGGGGCTGTTGGCTGGTTTGGATTGATGTGGGTTTTGGTCTGCACTCTAGGAGTTTTTTTTCTGCTTTAGTCCAGCAATGTTTTTTTTTCCTTATTCATGTCTCTGATTAATAATAAAGCAATGATTAATAATTAAAAGTTCTGTGTATCCAGATCTGTGTTCTTGATTCCACATAATTTATAAATCTAATTCCTTTACCTAGAGGACCAAGTATTTTTGGCATGTCAAAATGGAAAACTTTGCTTCCTGTATTTCTCTTGAGTATACCTCCCTGCTCTCTCCCCATCTCTTGTCTTTGTCTGTAGGGACTGGAATTTTTGCTTAGCTGAAATTCCTGTTTCTCTTGCACACCTTGTATATTCATTAGTTTCCTCTATTGAAATCAATGCCAGACCTGTGTTGCTTGATCTACTGCTGCAATTAAATGCAAATTAAACCAGTTTTGCTCAACGTTAGTCTACATTACAACTCACTAATTAAAAATGTCTAAGTCTTGAAAAACCTGAGTCACTGAACTTCCCAGCCTGGTACAGCTGTCTGTGACTTGTGTTGCAGTGGCAGAAGGCAGCTGGTTTGGAGTTCAGGGCACAGCAGATGCCTCTCAGTTACTAAAAAGTAGAAGATGGGGTATTACCCCTTCCTGTTTGCAGCTGCTTTAATAGGAATTGAAAAAGTTCTTTTTAATATGGTTATTCACAATTGGTGGGTTTGATTCAACCAGAAACTAGTGTGAATGACCAAACAGGCAGGTCTGTGCTTGTCATGTTCTTGATTTGTTCTGTTTTGCTGGAAATCCAGGGCTTTTAGTTTGCCCCCATAATCCTGCTGTTCTGGGAGCCGGGGTGGGAGGAGTGCTCCTTCTCTGAGTTCAACCCTGTCTGCCTCATTCAGTGGCATCTCATGTCTTTTTGCATTAAAATCAAGTTTCCTCTTCCTGCTTGTGTTCTCCACCCCTCCTCCCTTGCACATCTCTACCCTGTTTTCATATGTTCTATACATTTTCCTTAGTATTGATGCTTCCCAACACCCTCTCCTGTTAGGACAAATTGGTGTTACAACAGGCATGCCCTTTAATATTGTCTTCTATGTAGGGTGCACATGGGGCCTGATTTTGAAATTCCCCTTGGGATGGGAAGATTATGACTCAGCACACTTTTCCCTAACTGTGTTTGGAGGCATGGCTATATAGGGAATTTAGCTGGGAACACTCTATAGAATAGCTAGTAGACATGCTGGTAGGAGTAGGCATACTGGTGAGTAGCTATTTACTGCCCTGTGTACAAATACTGCTTAATTGCTTTTCATTAGAGTTGTTTTTTAAGCTGGTTCCACCCGTGCTCATTTTTTTAGGCCAGTCTTAAGCATCTTGGGAAGCTGTCTGACAATTGGGAAGCTGGTGCCACTCCACAGGCTGTATAACTGGGATGTTTTGGGTTGTGGTCTCTTTTTGGAATTTTTGTCTCCTTGGAAGAAGACCACCTGCCTAAAAGACATCCCCAAACCACAATCAAAACACTGAAGTTTTTACCTCATTTTTAGTGTCACTGATAGAAAACTTCGTTCAAAGGAAATGCTTAAAACTAATGGTGGTTCTTTTCCCTATTCCCAATGCCTTGTCATTCCTAACATTTGTCTTGAGTACTCAGATTGTAGATTCTCAGCAATGTTGGATTGCTTGGAGTTTAGCATGGCATGGACTTCTGGTTTTGATACCAGTGTTGTCAAAGGACAGTAGATCTTTTTGCATGTGTTGAGCAAGTGTGAATTTACTATGCTTGTCCAGTCTGTCATTACAGTCCCAATACCAGTGAATGAGCTGATCAAATACTGCCCCCACAACATGGGCTAGCTGCTGTGTTACAGCGGTTTGGCCAATTGGTCTGTACTGGGTGTGAACCAGTGCTCCAGTACTGACCGACATGTAGGTCACATTCCTCGTGCCTCTTGGCTTCTGGGAAATGCATCTGTTGGCTGCCTGTGAGCCCTGCGTGGAAGGAGGGCTGTCAGGGGTTTCATGGTGATAGTGATACTTAGTCTCTTAATGTGAAGTAGAGTTTTACCTACGTGAGTGCAGAACCAAAAATGCAGAGAGCTCTGGTTTTGGCACTCAGGTTTTTCTTTTAACCTTGCCTTCTGTTGCTGCAGTTTTTATCCCTCTCCGTGGCTTTTCCTGATACAACAGAGTAAAAGAGATGGGCATTTTGTAAGCAGCAGAGCAGCATGCCATTGAAAGCTATTTTACATTTGCATATATAACATTGTCCAGCTGGATGAGCATTGGAGTAGACTCCTGGAGTAGGCTTGGTCTCCTAATTCCTGCTCTATCGTTAATCACTAACATAAACAGGGATAAACTCTTCCCATGTCCTTATATTTATTAGGAGGTCTAATTCAAGTGAGCTAATAGGAAGCACTGAACAATCCAGTGAAGAGTGCTTTTCTTCAGGTCTTCCTGTTGAAATCAAGGCCTCTCTCCAGTTCCTGTTTTAGTCCTGTTACCATTAATAACCCCTCCTAAGCCGGTGCTGCAACTTGCATTCCTCTGCTGTGGCTGAAGGCAAAGTTGGGATGAGGAGGAGGTTGGTGCATCCTCCACTGGGGGAGTTTCCTGCCCGGCACTTCCCTTTGCCTGTCCAAGAGCAAGAGTTAAATCATGGCAAGCAGGACAGTGGGGAAGGATGGGGGCCACATTTTTGTTCAGGAGTGCTGGATTCAGCTGAACTTGGGGCATCAGGTGCTTCTTTTGCTGTTACATATTTCATCATGCCCCGAACTGGATTTTAAGTGTGGTGTAGTGCAGAAGAAACAGTAAGGCAAAAGCCCATGTCGTACATAAACACCTGTAGGCAGCACTCTCCTGTGATCTTACACCATGTGGGCAGGGAGGCTTGGCAGAAGTGTCTGATGGAGCAGAGGGAAGCTTGAAGGGAAGGAGGCCTCAAGTGACACAAAGAGATACAAAAGAGAGGGCAGGCCAGCACTGGGGGTGCAGGAAGGGTACGTGAGGAGAAATTATAAAAGAAGAGATCTGATTTAAGTAGCAAGAGTAAGAGAAGGAAGAGGAGAGTATTGTTTTCTGTTTATTTTTAAACAACCAGGTGGAACACCTGCCATGAGGTGGCCTTTGTGGAGAGAGAGAAACCAAACCTTGGATCCTAGTTAAGACTGGGTGGGTGTATCAGCTACTGTGCTTGTAAGCATGGGAACTAGTGCCTGTATTCCTCAGAACAAAACCTGATACTTACAGCAAATACTGCAGAGATTCCTGGTTTAGGCTTGGAATGTGGCATTTCAGAGAAAGCAGATGTTCTGCTGTGCATAGGTGTGTCTCCCCTGCTGCCAGAGTGTTTCTCTGCTGCCCTTCTTGTTCCTTGTCATGCCTGAGTTTGGTTAAGATCTTGCAGAAGAAAGTAAAACCAATGTATAATTCATTCACGATGAAATGTTTGATTCCTGACCCTTCTGAAGGACTGTTTAACTTCCAAAGATTGAAATATAACTATGTTTACTTTAGCATGCCCAACCTTGCTCATTGCCCTTTCCCAATAATGGTTGCTGTATGCTTTGAGAGGAATAGCCATGCATTTTTATTTTTAAGATTTACATATTCATACCAAAATACAGGTTTCATCTTTTCCATGAAATAATGAGTGGGATTAGGGGAAAAAAATACTAAAAAGAAGAGGCAATTCCCGCATTCTCTAGCACGGTGTCTGTAGAAGTATCCTCTGGCTTGCTTTTCCTCAAGGGTTTGCTTTTCTCCACTTTCTCCACTTTTAGCTGCTATGTGAAATGTACACTAACTTCATAAAATCATAATAGGCCATCTCAGGGGAGGTCAAATATAGAAATTATACTTAACTGAGTCCACTTAAAAGCTAACAGAAATAGACCTCAGCCACAAATAATATAATGCTGCAGGAGTAATAATACACTATATTCTGGTTGTTTTTTTGGACTTTTTAAATATTCTTCCCTGTGTATCGTCCCTGGTAGTTTGGTTTTGGGCATTGATCCTGTCTAGCTCCAGATGGAGCATGTTCAGAAGAACAGTGGTTTTTACCACGAGATTTTGATGGGGGATGCTTAAAAGAACGCAAGGATTCCTCTTCTCTCAGGTCTAAAGCTCTGGTTGGGCAAAACTGATTTGAGGTAGTTCTTACCAAGGAAATCCAAAAAGAGTAAGTTCTAGTTTCTAGAATTCAGTTTCATTAACTAGAATCAGTGGAATCTTTTCCAATAAAAAGGAAGGTCTTGACTGGGTAGTTTTGCAATCATTGGACTAATACCAGATGTATTAAGAAAATAAAGCAAACTCGTGGATAAAGATCTAGCAATTAAAATTAGGTACTGTCATCATGTCTACAAGTATCTCAGGTATGCAATCATGTGAGCACTGCATGGCACAGAGGGAGATGTCTGACCACAGGGTTATTTAGGGCAGGAGATTCGGGTTTGGATAATACAGAAAGTGAATGGCTGAGGGAAACACAGAATCCAATGCACTGAGCCCTGGTTTTATATTTAATTCATAGGTCTGCTGGCTTTCTACCATGGATCTCTAGTCCTGGTGTCTGTTGTGAAAGGAGTTTTGCATAATGTATGATTCCTTTTGAAATGGGCTTGAAATACTTCTTCTGGGTGCTGTTCTCTGTCTTGGGGGATGGACTGTAAAGAATTACAAGCACTGATTGAAGAGCTGCAGAGTATCTGGTTTCAGGGTCTTTCTGCCTATACAGAAAATAATGTTTCTGTATTATAGCAACAGTGTAAGCAGAGAGTGGTGGAGGAGATCTGTCGTGTCCACAGCAGTGGGGCAGGTTGAGAAGCTGCTGGGTGACAGCAGGGGCTTCCCTGGTTATTGTCAAGTTGTCTCTATTTATTTGCTTACCTTATTTTATGCTCCCATCCTGACAGTAATGAATTTTGGTAATTCACAGTGGGGAAAATTGACTGGCAAAAGAATTGGGTTCTGTGCGTGATGGGATTTGAGCCCTGTGTATGACACTGGGTTTAACAAGAGTTTGCTCGTTGCAAATATGCTTGTGTGCTCCTTCTGTCCAGAGCAGAAGGTGAAGTTGCAGCTCTGCCAGGCAGGGGAGAAGGAGGGAGAGGCAGAACTCCAGGAAATGGTAAGTTCTTGCCCAAATGTAGATGATGTTCTCTGCTGTGAACTTTTGTACCTGTAGTACTCTTGGATTCAGCTTTACCAGTGGGAGCAATTAGCTGCTGGTCAAGAAGCGTGTTCATGAGAGCCAGGAGGAGATTTCTGGGGGAAGAGCTGCAAAGGCAATGGAAACAAACACACATTAGAAACAGATTAGATTCCTGAATCTTAGCAAATTGAAAAATAATAGGATAACTTAGGCTTTAGAAAACCTACTGGAAATGAGCCAGAACTTTTTGCAAACTGGAATGACCTTAGCCTTTCTTAAATTGCTCAGCATGAGACCACAGTTAAAACAGGGATTAAAAATGAGCAGAGTTCATATTCCTACCTGCAAATCAATGGACACTTTCCATGCTTGGTAGGAAAACAACCCAAGAGTAGTGTTGAGAAGACCTCAGAACAAATCGAGCATGTATGAGACAAAGAATCAGAATAATAATCTTAAATTTAGAATTGTGGTGGTAAAGCAACATGGGCATGGCATGTGAAGTACTTGGGGTTTTTTCAAGTTCAATTGAAGCTTTACTTTGTGGTGCGATAGTTTTTGAAATGCTGACATTACCAAGGATTGACAGTACAAGTCAGTCAGATTTATAGTGTGCACTGGAAAATGTTAAACACAGCGGACAGTAACTATTTTTTTGAAAAGTGTCTCGAAATTCATCCCCTTGGAGAAATTCTGTATCTCTTTCAATTCACATTTCAGGTTTACTGACTGAAAATCTCTGTGGCTTGACTGGTTACAAATGTTTTCATGCAAGCACATTAGCTTTTAAGTTGGTACATAAGCTGCTTTTTTTTAAAGAAAGTGAATAAACTTGTAAAATAGTGTGTTGGAAACAAAAAAAGTCTTTTTTTCATATAGACAGATCTGATTCATCAGAGAGCATCAAGATAATTGTCACGATTTTCATTTTAAAAGGAAACCAAGAAATCTTGGCACAAGTGTAAAACTTTCTGTTGCTATACTGGCCTGTTGCCTGGAGCTAAATATTTGCCTCATGAATTTTCCTTTCCCTATCAGGAACAGGAAGCAATGTTACAGATGTAATGCATTAAGGTTTGTAAGTGATGCCTGTTATTCAAAAAAGGAAAGATGCTTGCATCTTACATGATTTATCAACAAGACAAAACAATTTCTATTCTGACTGAAATCTGGATGGTCACTTGTTGTGAGTACTTCTACGGTGGAGATTTGTACCCACTTGCTGCAAGTCTCCTTCTAATGAACACACATATTAGAGTCAGGTTTAGTTAAGCAATTCCAAATGCTGTTAATATGACTAGGCACATTTCCCTCTATTTTCACTTAATTTTTCTTTTCTTTTAATGAGTTCAGCCACCAGCGATTCAGGCTCTTGCCATTGCTTCTCAGCCTTTTGTGTTTCATGCTCTTCTGGTAACTCTTCATCTTCCCTTTGGTCCCTGAGGAGGGGCAGCCGTGGTTGGCAGCAAGCAGCTGCATTTTCTGTCCTGTATCACTCCCTCTGTGACAGGCTGTTACCTGGAGTAAGAGGAAAGATAAACCAGTCCTGTCAAGAGACTGCAAAACCTCAGAGGCCATGGAAATAGGGGAAAGGCATTTTAAGATGCTGTTCCTTCCAGGGGCTTCTGGAAATGCTCCTGTTTGTTGGGAAGACCTCACTCTGCAGCAGGAAAAGCCAGTGCCCCGTCAGCGTACCTGCTGGCATCCCAGGCCGGGTACCACAGGCATGCTCTTGGGTACATCGTGTATTTTATCAAACACAACAAACGTGACAATTGGCTCACGTTTTCCTACTGCTTGGGATGAGGTAGAGGGTGAGCAATTGATTAATGCCCTAGTCTTAGTCATGAGAGAATTCAAAGCCACCACACTGCACTTACGTAGCTGCTAATATGGTGAAGGGCTCTCTGAGGCTACAGTACCAAGGTTTCTCTCCAACTTCGGTTGTTTTGAGACAATAAAGGTGATAGTGCTAACTTTGATTGTCACTAAAGACTGATGAAGGGCTTTTTGGTGTAACTGTGTATCCTACAAAATCTGCTCTGTGTGTGGAAGATATTAGTGACATTTAACAGTAGTAATTAATTCAGTTTGTATCTTTATTGAATCTTCAATGGCCTCACTTTATGCTGTATTTTTCTGCTTTTTAAATAACAGTTGCCATCTTTATGGTATTAAAGGATGAAATTTAGATGGTGAAATAAATTAGCTGAAATGCAGAGCTTCAATTTTTTTGCTACTTTCTGTTTCTCTGTTTCTGAAGTTAGGCAAGTTGGTTTCTTCCCAGTGTTTCTCCAGTGTTTTTCCCAGTTTTTCCCAGTG
>VZTH01001998.1:0-36949 GCA_013397815.1 Aleadryas rufinucha
TTCAAACCTGTACACAGATAGAAAACTGTGTGGTGTTTGTGTCCTAACTGTTTTCTTTGCTTTTCCAAAATAAATGAAAAATGATTGCTGCCCGTTTCAGTTACCTGTTCCTCACCCAAACATCTGCAAGATGGCTTAGCCTATCAGACATAGGCCAAAAAATGAGGTTATATCCAGTTAAAGTTTATTTTATCTTATTTCAGGAGGAGAAGGGCAAAAAGGGGAATTAACTCTTTGCTGGCTGCCCATGTCTTCAGTGAGTAAATCAAAATAATGCCCTTCACAGCCCAGACAAACCCTGCGTGTTCCCTCCATGTGTCACGACACTTTTTAAAGCAACTTGAAGTGTAGTGCCTCTGATAGGCACAATTTCAGTTATCTGGGGCTCAGAGGCAGAAATTAAAAAAAAAAAAAAAAGCCAAAAAAGACTCAACTCTTTTTTGCATACAAAACAGTCCTCGGTGATTTTTTCAAAACAAAACATCAAATGAGCCGGTTCCCTCAGATGTTGCAGATGAATGCAGTTGTCACCCTGCCAGTGTGGGAGGATCTTCTCCCCAAGCCTCTGCACGAGCAGAACGAGGGAATGGGCCCTCGGCTCTGCTCTGTTTGTGTTGTACCAGGCTCATCTGAGGCTCTGTCCCCTTTCTTCTCTCCCCGCGGGCCCAGAGCATCTCAGCCTTTCAAAGCCGTGATATTTGTCACTCATCCAGGGTTTTTGCTTCTCTTCGGCTTCAGGCAGCGGCAATTTGTGTAGGTGAGGGAGGGGAAGATCCCTCTAATGGATTTCTGCAGTGGGGTAATTTTTTTTTAAATCAGTGTCTTCGGAAAGTGAGTGCCTGGGGGAGATTGGTGAGGGGTGGAGGACCAGGAAGGGCTCCGAGGCGCAGGACAGGCACAAGTCCCACACAGCCCAGAGCTGCAGATCCCTTCCATATGGAAAAAAAATGATCCAAATAATTTGTTCTTTCTGATTTTTTCCAAGGGAATGAACAAAAGCAAAATTCACGGGCACAGGGTGCCCAGAGAAGCTGTGGCTGCCCCATCCCTGGAATGTCCAAGGCCAGGTTGGACAGGGCTTGGAGCACCCTGGGATAGTGGGAGATGTTTCTGCCCACATCAAGGGGTGGCACTGGATGGGCTTTAAGGTCCCTTCCAACCCAAACCGTTGTTCTGCGAAAATTTTCTACTAAGTGCTGTCAAAAATTCCCACTTCAAAAACGAAAAATAAAAAATAGCCACTTGTTTAGTTTCTTTTTCAGTTTTCCCCCCAGCTCTGAGGCTGAATTCTAGGAATTATCTCTGTGATTCCAGCAGAAGTCTCTTCCCCACGATCAGAAAATGATTTCTGAAAGAAGGATATAATGATGCAAATGAATCAATTTGCAAAAGGTCTGCTCTGATACAGAACATACATAAAATATACATGAGCTACCCTGAATAGCAACTATGCAGTTAGGGAAGCAGTAAGTGTAATTATCATCCTGGATTACTTAAAATACAAATTGGCAGCAAATTCCAGTAGCCAATACAAGTGTAATGACAATTTTGGTTACACATAATACTTTTTTGCCTTTGAATGGGAGACAACAAATAAATGCAAAATGCAAACCATCTTGGTATGAAGTAAATTCTAATTTAAATATGATACATGGGACTGCAGCTCTTGTTGCTTTTAGATTTTAGGGAACAGTTCACTGTCCTGCTGTTGGGGGAGATGGGGAAAGGAAATAAATTCAGGATTAATTTGTATTGATTTAATTAGATCTCAAATTGAAATTTATTTGGATAAAATATCTTAGAACAGTTACAATAATTACCAGGACAAGCAATTAAATGGAAACCCAGAATCCCAGACTGGTTTGGGATGGAAAGGACCTTCAAGCCCATGTGGGGGCTGTGATTTTGGGATTAAGGGCAATGCTCACCAGTGCTGCCTTGTAGCTGCCCCTTCCAACCAGGACCCTCAGAAAATAATGATGTGGCCAACATCAATAATTAACAGAGCATGGGAAGATGTTAAAATGCCATGAAAAAGCAGGATTTGCTCTGCCATAGACGTGTCTGACATTCCAAATGCAAGGAGCAAGTGCACAAGCTGTGTCCTAAGGATGGCTGTTACTGGAGATAAATGTTATGGTCTTTAATTATTATTTGTTGGACACCTCTGCAGTTATGACATCTGCACAGTTTGTGCCTCCGTGGGATTCCTCTGAGCTGCGGAGGAAATATCCCTGTGGTACTAATTACTTGCAAATTGCCCTGAGATAACAATTTACCTTCCAAACAGAGATCCTACAGAATTCCAGAGCTGGCTGCCCCGGGATACAGGGTGGTGTTTGGAACCAGAACCATGCACAGGTCGCAGAAACCAAAGCTGGAGAGTTTCTGACAGCTCAAAAACCCACAGAGAGCTTCCAGCTCTGGAGGACTTTGTCCCCAGTCTCAGTTTAAAAGAGAATCCTTTCTAGAGCCCTCTCAGGCTGGAACAGTTGCACAGATTTGAAGCCATCAGGCTGCTCTCAATTTAGGAAAGTTCTGCCCCTCCCACCTCGAAGCAAAATACGAGGAATCACAGACTGTGAAAATGGGAAGGATTCGAGATGGGTAACTGCAAGCCTTGAGTTTCTGAAATGCAGCAGCACGAGCTTGGATTAACTGAGGCTTTTTGGAGGCACAGGGAAATCAGCTCTTTCCACAGAGTGCCAGATTTCGGGATGTTGACCTTTGGAATGATGGACAAATTGGGATATTAACTTTGACCACTGCCCTGCTCACAGGTCACTCGGTAATCCCACCCTGGGGATGTGCACAGAGACCTCTCCAGCTGTGCCCCTAAACCCCAGCTCCTCGAACCAGACCCACTGAACTTCCCCTCCGTGCAAAGTTTGTGCTCAGCATCCGCGGAAATCCAACCACGCCAGGAAGTTTTGAGAGGATTAAACGCGGATCCCGCTGTGCTGGGAGGTGATGGGCAGCTCAGCAGGGAACATTCCTCAAAGGGATGGGTTTGTCCTAGAAAGCAAATCCCTTCTTGGCACCGTGGGCTTTAATCAGCCCTGTTCAGTTTAGGATTTGAACAATAAAGCAGCGGTTTGGCCCTTCCACGCACAACCAGAACAATTCCGGAACGCAGGAGGATCGTTTCTGAGGGATTTCTGCTGTTGTTCTCTCTCCTCGTGCCCATGTTTCAGCAATATTGAAACCCCGACGGGGAAAGGATGAAATTCATTAAGTGCCTTGTATAAATCATGGATTGTTTTGCTCCCTGGCTGACTAAGAAGTTAAAAAATAAATGAGTGTACTTTGGCAGCTCTGCACGTGGGTATCACCTAGTTCTGAATAATATTTATGTGATTTAAGAACGGGCCAGTCCCTCGAACAGAAAATGTGAGTTTAGTGTTGAGTGAAAGAGGACTAGAAATAATTAACGCAGACATCCTGAAACAACAGGATGAAGGGCTAATCCTGCCATACTTGGAATTATAAAAAACTAAATCATTTTATGTAGCTGTCAAACCAGTTTACTCAGGGGGTGAAAGAAATGCTGATTTTATTTTTTTTTTGTCAGTTCTGTACTTTTCATTTGAATATAGGTCAGAGGTTTGAGTGCTGAATAGCAGGTGATCAGAAAACTGGTTGTTTTCTAGGATAAAATCCAGGCAAGTAGGAAAGGTTAGAAAACTTCCTTCGTTTTCTACTCCCAATTCCAACATCTGGAATGGAAAAGCACTGAAAGCACAGAATTCGGATGAAAATTTTTATGGTGCTCCTTTACTCAACATTAACTCAAACATTATTTGGGTTCTTACTTCTTACCAGGACTTCCCAGGTGATTATGGGAATATATGGAGTATATTTCCTGCTCTTCTGTCAGCCCTTCCCAAAGTCCCGCTCTCTCTGGGCCCTCGTGCAGCTCCTGCTCGTGCTGATATTGCAAGTTCAGGCCTGTGCATGATTGTTGTCATTAGAAGAAATATTTTCTGCCAGCTACATGATGGGTTGGGTCACGATGCTCCATCCTGGAAGTGTTCCAGGCCAGGTCGGATGGGACTCAGAGCACCCTGGGATGGTGGGAGGTGGCCCTGCCCATGGCAGGGGGTGGAATGGGATGGGCTTTAAGGTTCCTTCCAACCCAAAGCAGCCTGGAATTCTGTGATGTTATAATTGATCTGGATGGGAATGTTCTGTTAAATATATTTTTATTTAAAGAAAATAGAAAAGAAAATAGAAAATTGAAAGTAAATCTTTCATTTTGCATGACATGGAGATTTTTCTGATTGGGCCGACAATTTCAATTTCCAGCTTGTTTTGTCTTGGAAAAAAAAAACATTTTCAGCCACCAAAAGAGTCAATGTTTTGTTCTCAGTCAGTTCTCTGCAGGCTGCTGCCCTCCCAGGTCATCCCCGAGACTCCAAACTTGAATTCTCCGCCCAAAATTCTTTGCACTCTGATAAAATTGTGCGAGGTGGGTGCCTGAATGTCACACCAGGTACAGAGCTGAGGCCTTGCAGAAGGACAACAGCCCATTTGGGATGGGAGCATCCAACCCCACAATCAAGTGGGATTATTTTCCACCCAGGAACACGAAATACAAACTCCCTGCATGTGTGTGGAGCCATCTGGCACCGCCGCCGGAGCTGCAGCTGGAACAGGCAGAGGGAGCCAATTGTCATCACCTGAGCTGCCAACGTGCAGCAGAAACCAGCCAGGCTCTTTCCAGGCAGCAGGAATATTTGTGTGCCACGGGGAAGGGAAAGCAGAAGGAGAAGTCTCCAAGGAAAGCCTAAAACAGGAAATTAAGAAAGCCCCTTTAACGATGCACGTGGATTGGAAAGGAGGGAAGGCAGGACTCGGCACATAAAGCTCTTTCATGAAAATGAGAACAGGCTCGTGATGCAAAGAATAAAAACACGGCTTGTGCTGGGAATGGGAAAATGGAACAGGGAGCTGTAACCCAAAGTCTCACCATGCCATAATTCAGGTGTTGCAGCTGCAGTTTGCCTTAAAAAAAGAAAATTCCTCGCTAAAGGGGAGCAAGATTTCCAATTTTCCTGCGAGAGATGTTGGATGCGTGAGAGGCTTTGTCAGGTTTGTGTCATAACCACAAAGATAAGCACCTGTTGCCTGGGGAAGTACAACCATTTCCTACCACCACGACACTCCACACTCACTGAAAGGAGCAGCAAAAGGCAAAGAAAAAGTGAAAAATGAACGTGGTAGCCCAGGGCTCGATGAGCGGCTGGTAAAAAAATTGGGAAATACCAGATTGGTTTTGTGTAAATGAGGAAATGAAGACAAACCCAGAAAATGAGGCTATTTTTACCTCATAAAACTCACCGACAGCAAGAGGAAGGGAGATTGCTAAAAGATACGTTTTTTAAAATGCTGTTTATGTTTCTGCCCATCTGAAATGATTCCCCCTTGATTTATTGGTGCAGGATATATTGCTGCAGCAGCTGAAGTGATGATAATAGCCCAGGAAAAATGTTGATGCTGTTATTTGATGATGGATTGAGGCCCTACAGAACCAGCGCGGGGATTTGTCAATGTGAACTTTGCAAACGATGCTCCTGGAAGTCTGAAAACAAAGGGAAGTGGGGGAGAACTGCCAACACCTCCCACTGCTGAGGTGCACAAGGACTCCTTCAGGGGGTTGCTGCAATTAGGGATGATTAATTGTAGTAATGACCCACACCTGGCCATACAGAGGCCAATGGGGTGGTCACTGCAGCCATCCTGAAACACCTCATAATCCCAACACCATCATTCCAACAGTTCCCAGGGTTTTATTTACCACTCAATTGCCACAATCACGTGATTTTTCCAGTTACTTATTCTCCCAGTTTATTTGATCTTCTAAAAATATTTGGCACCTCTGCATCTCCCGAAGGGAAATTCCTCGATCTGTGTAAATACTTATTTTTGTGCCCTAAATGTTGCATAAAGAAGCAAAACTCTTCACAGAAATTAGTGAAGAAAGATGTCTTGCCACCCATCAATCCGGTCCATGTCCAATCCACCCATCAATCCCAGTAGGGACCTACACTTTTTTCAGTTCATGGGGTTGTAAAGCTCTTTGCTAAAGGTACAGAGATGAAAAACACAATGTCAAAACGTCGTGTTTACCAAGAGGAAAGCGAAGGACTGCAGCCATGTGACAATCCTTGAGGACTCAGGAGCCAAGGCACTTGTCAATCTGCATTTCTGGAATTTCTGCCCCTTCTTCTCAATTATGGAGCAGGGCTTTAACACACAGAGCCCGTGCCACTGCTGGTGGTGATCACTCCGCTGAGCGCCGCGGCAGAGCCAGGGCCAACCCCCAGCTCCCACACTCACGTCACAGCCTGTGAGCCTCAGCTGGTGCTTTTATTGATACTGGCAGACAAAAGGATAAAAATAATCATCAGAAGTGCTACGACAAGACAACAAATAAAGGATTTGATAATTGTGGGTAGAGCTGTCAGATGGATGTTGGAGCTGCCGACAGATGAACGTTGTGTTTCGGTGTGCGGAGACCCTTCGCGTGTTGTCAAACTTCACAACAATGCAGATTCAAATAAATTAATGAGGCAAAAGAACATGGGTTTCTAGCTGCTCCTGTGGTGCTTTGGTTTGAAATTCTGTGTCCCAGGAAGACAAGGTTAGGGAATTTTCTGGGTGTCACAGACCCCCACCACTGACCTGTGCAAATCACTCTCCGTCAGAAGGCAGCAAAATGTTTGCATTCGAGCTCAGGTCCCGGAAGCAACAAGCAGGAATCGCTCCTTCCTCAGCTGGGGAGTCCTGCTGGGCTGTAGGAGCAAAGCTGATCCAGCAGACTCGTGCTGCTGAAGCACAGAGCTCCCAGTCCTCCCCTTCCCTCCCTTCCCTGAAGCCTCCTGGATGTCTCCCATGAACCAGGTCAGCGCACGAGCCAGTGGAGAACTCCGAATAAAAGAGTTCTCTGCCGGGTTAAAAACCACAAGAGAAGGATCTGACAAGGGCTGGAGCAGGGAAGGTGGAGGGAGGAAGAGAAGGGGAAGAAAGCAGGACCTTTCCTTCCTGCGGGGACAAGCTGCAGGAGTCACATTCCTGTAGCCCAGGCAGCCCACGGGGCTGACCTGACCTGCTCCAACATATCTCAGCCAAGCCCTGCCTGTTATTGCAACTCAAGTGTCTCTAAATAGTGTTCAGTGCCCTGTAAAGTCATCAACTAATGGGGAAAAATTCCACTGACCCATCCTCACCCACACCCTCGGACACCCCAGGTGTCCCTACCCATGGCAGGAGGTGGAACAAGATGAGTTTTAAGGTCCCTTCCAACCCAGCCAGTCTGGGATTCTCTGGTTGGAAGATCCTCTGATTTGTATCTCAGCTTATGAGAAAGACAAATATATTTCACCTCCTTAAAAGGAGCAATCCTTGCAGTACCAGGAGTTTCTAAGCAATGACAAATGGATTAGCAGCATGAACAGCAGAAAGCCCCAAGATGGATTTTCTGGGATGGGAAGGAGAAGTGGAGAATCAGCAGAAATTATTCTATACCTCAACTCAAATCTGACATTCAGACAACTAAACCAGAGCAATCAAGTCATGCTGTAAAAACTTGGGAAGGAAGAGGAGCTCCTTCTGCCAGACCCAAGCGGGATGGGAAACAACCTGCTCCGGGATTTTGGCTCCCCAAATGCCCATCCTCCTCCCATTATCCAAGGAAAAAGCATTCCTTGGCACCAAGTGCTCTGTGGGGTCACACTGGGCTGCACTGGGATGTGGCACATGGGACAGGACAGGACAAACTCCGGGACACAACTCAAGCAAACAACGGGCGGCACCTCCGCGCTCCGGGATTCCCAAGGATTGTCGCCCTGGGAAGGGAACACCTCACCGACATTCCCAAGCACTGCTGACTAGAAGGTGCTGGGAGCTCAGTTGGTGCAGCCCAGCCTGACAGAAATCCCCTGGTCACTTCCAGCACCTAAAGGTCCCCTGCTAAGAAGGGCAAACGCAGGCTGCTGACCCCAAAAAATCCCCTCTTTGCGGCCTTAATCTGCTCCGGAGTCACTCCAAGATTTTCCTAGGCGCCGATAGGAATCTTTTGCTTCTATTTTCGAAAAATCAAATGAAAGTAACGCCGAATTGATTTGAAAGGAAAAGCAGCCCCCCTTTCCATATTACCTGCCTTGCAGGAAGCGGCTGCTTCTTACCGCGGGGAGCTGGGAGCCTGAGGGTGAATAAACAAATCGGCACAAGGGAGGAGAGGAGATGAAACACTCAGGGGCTGCTGGATATACATCCAAATTATTCAAAGGAGGCGCCAGGGGAGGCTCTGCCTTTGAGCTGGAGCACAATTAGCTGGCATGAGCGGCGCCTCAATTACCGCGCCGGGGTTACCCAAGGCGGGCACGAGGATCCTCCCTGCTCCCGTCCCCGCAGCCTCCCGGCGGCATCTCGGAGGCATCTGCGCTCCCTTTCCAGTGCCAAAACGCCTTGGCATGGCTCTGCAAATCAATGGCAAGGAAAGGCTCCGAGGAAGGAGAGGAGGGGGCGGGAGGAACCTGAGGTGAACAGCAGAAGATGAAAGAAAAACAGGATTGAGGAACGGCGCCGATAAGAAGAGGTCCAGGAAAAACAGAAGAGGCTTTCCAGGTGTCTTACGAGGCTTCTCCCACGGGCAGAAGTCTCCCTGCTGGCTTCTCCCTGGGGATTGTTTGGTTGTTTTGGGTTTAGGTTTAGGGATTTTTTGGTTTTTGGGAGGCACAGCTCATGGGGTAGCAGGCAGCACAAGGAAGACAGAACTTTTTAAGTTGTCTGTAAAGAAAAAGGGGATCTGTGGGTTCAGTCTCAAAGGTGATGGATATTGGGGTGGCCTGAGCCACTCCTCACACCTGTCACCTGTGGAATCATGGAATATCCTGATTGGAAGGGACCCACAAGGATCATCGAAGTCCAACTCCATCACTTTCCTTCTTCATCCCTAACAAATCCCAGGCTTTTTGTCTTTAAAATAGGGCCTGACCCCTTAATGCTGTTTAGGGTCCTTACAGACCTCGTTATCTGCAAATTAACAGAGGTATTTGGCTCTTTAAATTGGTTTTATCACTGAAAACGGTTACATTTCTGAATGCACTGAATTTTACATTTTAAATTTCAGAACTGAACTGAACTGAACTGAAGAGCTCTTTGCCATCTGGAGGTCAAGTGGTAACCCACGTGTTCATACTTTGCTACAGACTTGCCTGAGAAGAATTAAAAAAGTTAAACCTTGATGTACATGAGGGTAAAGCATCCAAGAATTTTTAAGGATCTGTCCTGATTTCTTTCGGATATGGAATTTCAGAGCCTACTCAGGCAGAACTTTAATCACAGAATCCCAGACTGCTTTGGGTTGGAAGAGACCTGAAAGTTCATCCAGTTCACCCCTGCCATGGGCAGGGACACCTTCCACTATCCCAGGCTGTGCCAACCTGGCCTTGGACACTTCCAGGGATCCAGGGGCAGCCACAGCTTCTCTGGGCACCCTGTGCCAGGGCCTCCCCACCCTCACAGCTACAAATTTCCCCTCAATATCCCACCTAACCCTGCCCTCTGGTAGGTGGAAGCCATTGTCTACTCAAGACCCTTGTCCCAAGTCCCTCTCCAGCTCTTCTGGAGCACCTTTAGGCACTGGAAGGGGCTCTAAGGTCTCCCTGGAGCCTTCTCCTCTCCAGGCTGAGATACCCCAAATCTCTCATCTTTCCTAATACGTGGAAAAACCTTTTCCTTCCTTGCTTTGTACCAAAAATATCCCAGAGCACCAAGGGCACCACTGCTCCACTTGAACCTGAACTGCCCTCTGCTGGCCTGTGAACCCACCCAGAGCCAGGCAGGTCTGATTCCTCCTGTCCAAGCTGCCACTGAGCGCTATTAACGAGCCCTAATTGATCGTTTCATCGCGGGCTGGGCGCGCCGATAAACCCCAAACGCTCCAGTTGCTTCCAAACAATCGCACAATTCCCTCTGCGCCAGCCCTTGACACAACGATTTACTGGCAGTGCCAGTCACTGTCTGGCTGTGGGACTGCCTGGACATCCTCTCCTTCAAAGTGACTGATACCCTGCAGCACCGACGGCGCAACAAACAACTCCGCCAGACAGCGCGAAAATGTCTTGACAAGTTCAGTTCCTTTAACCCCCGGAGCCCCAGCGCGGGACCTTCCTGGGCTCCGCTGCAGAGCACAGGGGAAGGACAGCAGGGCCTGGGAGCTGCCAGCTTGGGAACATATGCTCTGGAACTCGGGGAGTTGGGAAATTCGTTCAGCGCAGCAAAAACAAAAAAAAAAAGAAAAAAGAAAAATCACAACTTTTCCAGTCGACTCCTGAGTTGCCAGGGAGGGGAAGTGTGGGAGATTTCTGACAATTATTTCGAGTTTGCTTGAGGCTTTTAATGTTCTCAAATTGAAGTTAGACAAAAATCTGGGGATTTAAGTGTTTACTTTGGTATTTATTTATATTAATTACTTTACTCAACAGTAAATAGTTTTTTCCCAGTGCAATTGCTATTCCAGTCAATAATATTTTGTTCTGTGCAATATATGGAGGTCTTGCAGTGAGAGGACAATGGGGAATGGCTTCCCACTGCCAGAGGACAGGGTTAGGTGGGATGTTGAGGGAAAATTCATGGCTGTGAGGGTGGGGAGGCCCTGGCACAGGGTGCCCAGAGAAGCTGTGGCTGCCCCTGGATCTCTGGAAGTGTCCAAGGCCAGGCTGGACAGGGCTTGGAGCAGCCTGGGACAGTGGAAGGTGTCCCTGCCCATGGCAGGGGTGGGAATGGATGATCCTTAAGGTCCCTTCCAACCCAAACACTCTGGGGTTCCATGACAATTGCCTTCATCCAGCCCAAGCCGCAGTCTCCCATCACGTGGCTCCATCTCCAGTAGGAGCCATTTATGGACAGAGCAGAGAGGAGGGAATTGCACAGTCTGTGTTTGGGGATTCTGGCCAGGTCCTGTCCAAAACAAGCAGAGGTGCCAGGCTGGGGGTTTTACAGAGTGTTGGGAGCTTTGAATATCGGTCTGCAGGGAAAACAATTATTTGGTGAACAGAACCCTCCCCTCATTTTCCTGGCCAGAGGTTGCACTTTTAAACCACCCCAGACATCCACGTACAACCAAAGGCATCAAAGCACAAACACGAACTGGATGAGCTTCCAGAGCATCCAGTCCTTAAATTTTATTTCCCTACCAGTATTGGTTACATTTTTTCATCCTGCCTAACGCTCATTTCTAATTTCCTGCCTGTGGGACTTTGAGATGTGCTAGAACTGCAGGAGAAGTTGTGCTGAGTTCCACAATGCCTTGATCCCAGCTCTCCAGCTTCCCTCTGGTATCCATTGGTAAAACCAGTGGAAAGTACAGAGTGGTTGAACAGTGAGAGAAATCTTCTGCTAATTGGCTTTAGGCTGCAGCAGGGAAACCTTTCTAGATCTCCCTCTAGGCAAAGAGGAAAAAGGAATATTAGATCAAAACTGAGCTGAACATGTAGAAGCTGGTGCTGTGGCTAATGCTGGAGGATGGCAGAGGTTCAGACTGTGTTAGGAGAGAGATTCCAACCCACTTTGAAATCTTTCAGTGGAAGCCTTTAGTTTTAGCCCATAAACACTCCCAATGACAACCCAGAGACAAGCCAGAAGATTAGGAGAACACAAGTAGGATAATTATTTCACACAGACACCAAAGCTCTGCAAGACTTTAGAAAATTAATGATTTGTTCATGTTGATGTGGCCTCCTCCCCTTGCTCCAGTTTTCCCAGAACTTGGGCATTGAACACAATTTGCAAATCATTTTAACCAACAAGCTGCTGCAAACCAGGCACAGAAAAAGAAGAAAAACACAGCAGGGGCCACAGAGGTGGATTTGGGAGGAATAATTAGAAGCATTTCAATTAAACACACATGGTGAAGCCAAGCAATACCTATGGGCCATATATCTGTCAACACACACATGAAGGATGTAAACAGAAAGAAGGGAAAAGGAAGATTTAGTGCAGCTCACTGGGCATAGCTGGGAGTGGTGTGATTAAACTAAGAAAGATAATTCAGGTCGAATCTGAAGAACAACTTCCTGACAGTGAAAGGTTTCAGCTTCAAACAAGCTCCCAAGTAAGAAGTTAATCCCCACTCTTTAAAACATGACTGGGCAAGAGCCCTCGTACCTGCACAGCGGGGAACGGGGCAGCTTCTGCCAGAAGATGGATTGGGAAATGAAGTAAGCCTTTAATTTCTTTAATAGCTGTGAATCTCCCAGTGGGGACAAGAAAACAGAGAGTGAAAGAGCCAGATGGGAAGCAGAGAGGCAGGCCCGTCCTAAAGTCAGAGTTCACTGGATTTGTTGGAGGAAATAGTTCAGTGTTAATGTAAAAGAAATAAAAGTGATGCCAGGGAGAGGGGTGAAAGCCCTGGGTCGGAGCTCAGCATAACCCTGGCAATTTATTATCAGAGAGCCATGGAATGGTTTAGGTTGGAAAAGCCCTCTAAGATCGCTGAGTGCCACCATTCCCCAGCGCTGCCAGGGCCACCACTGCCCCACGTCCCCAAGGGACACATTTACAGGGTTGTGAGCAACTCCAGGCATGGTCACCCCACCTCTTCCCCGGGCAGCTGTGCCGATGCCTGACCACCCTTTCAGTGAAGAAATGGTTCCCAGTGTCCAATCTAAACCTCCCCTGGCACAACCCAAGGCCATTTCCTTTCATCCTGAGGATTTTGTTTCCCTTGAGGTTTCCACGCAGCTGTGCCTCAGTCCATGGCAGCACCTCTCTGGTGGAGAGGTGACAGATTGGCAGAAAATGGACAGATTTTCCTCTTCAAGCAGCCCTCAAACACAGGGTCGAGCAGCACAACTTAGTGAAGCCTCAGCCTCAGGCTCACTTCTCCCGAGTCAGTCCAGCAGGGATGTGTGGATCCCTCCTCCTGCCCTGCTCCATTCCCCTCTCCATCCTCCAGCCAGCTTCTCCCATCCCCTCCACCCTCTCCCCACCACCATCCCAGCCAAAAAGAAAAAAAAAAGAAAAAGGGATGAGACTTGCTAAGTCTCATTATCCTGCTGCACAAATTAAATCAACTAAGGAGAGGCAAACTGAAGAGCTTTGCCCAAGGTTACAATCATATTCAGAGGCAAAGCCAAGACTAGAGCTGGAATCCTGCTTTCTCCTGGAATGTTTAGACTACAGCTCCTGCAGCAAATGCTTTCACACTTTATAGTGTTTACTAACTCCATAATGTCTGCTCACACACTGCTCTGCCTGGAGGAGCTGCACCAGAGGGGATTTAATCAATGGAAAATAAATGTCGTGATTAGGAATTGGGCAAGGCAGCACTTAGGAGATGGGCAGATTCTGTTGTTTCAGGAGAAGGCCAAGGGTTTTGGAAGTGCTGTAAGGGGAAAAAAAACCCCACAGGGATTACTCAGGCTTCACTTGGAAGGTCCTGGAAGTGCAAATCACCATCCATCATCTTTATGGTGCATCACATCACCTGAGGTATGAAGTAATCATCTAAAAATGCACTGCCTGACGCGGCCATCGTTACAATCAATAACCTCTATGATTGGAGAATGTAAAGGAAAATCTTTTATTCCTCTGATGTCTTGTTTTCATACAAAGGGCTCCATTATCAGCATGGCACGAGTGCAGAACTCACCTGACAAGGATTGAAAAGCATCATTTTAGAAATAAAAGTGCACGGCTCAATAAATCTGTAAATCATCTCCCCGAAGCTCTGATTGGCTCCGGATTAACTCTTGGAATATCAAAGATGCTTCAAAAATCAGCCCTCTCCATGCCTGCACATAGTGTTTGCCAAGTTCATATTTATAGATATGCATTCAAAAATATAGAGGAAAAAGGGAAATCAGTGCCACGTTCCTGCACTACCAACCCAGGGATCTCAAGTGCCAGCTCATGCCCACTTGGAGATGATTCCAGCCAGAACAGCCCAGGAAAAAAAATGGGAACTGTACAGCCTGGAAGAAATAATGCTGCAACTTAAACGTAAGGGTTTGTCTCTGCAGTTCAGCTCACACAAACCAGAAGCTGCTTCTCAAAGGGAATCTCAGGAACTGAGTTTGCAAGGACACAAAACACCATTTTAATGACCCATTCCATGCAGGATCTCAGGAACATCGTGTACAAACATCCAGCATTCCAAAGGTTCGTGACTGAATTGCCACAGACTGGTTCTGAAGGGGGAAAAATGAAGGATTTTGGAATAAATAGAAAAATATTCTCCACTCAGGAGTGGCACACAGGCAGGTCAGGCTGTGTATGCAAGTTGAAACCACATCTATCTGAATTATATGATATATCTCATATTATATGCTATATTTTATATTATATTTATGTATATATGGGTGAGTATAGGGTGTGTGAGCGCTGATTTTTAGGGAAGGGCCCTCCCCCGCTGCTGTTTGAGAACTGGGGCAGGCAGGAGGGGAGGTGGGATGGGTGGGGATGTGCTTCAGGACTGCACAGAGCATGAAAACATGGATTGGGGCTGGGATGTGAAGCCCTGGCTCTCCTTTTACCTGTTTCTGTTTCTCAAGGTAAGAGGCACCTCACAGAATCACAGAATTACTGAATCATGGAATATCCTGAGTGGGAATGGACCCACAAGAAAAGGACAACTCCCACTATCCCAGGTTGCTCCAAGCCCCATCCAACCTGGCCTGGAAACCATCATCCCAGGAATATTCTGTCTCAGGATGGTGTTTCCCTCCTGTAACTTTTTCCCACGTGATCAGACTCTCTCTCTCTCTCTCTCACTCTCATTCTTTTTTCACTCTTGCAAAATACTCCCAGCTTCAATTGCAGTGTTTGGAGCCAACACGTCTGGCTGGAGCTGCTCTGTCATTCAGAGTCTTATTATGCAAATAAAACATAGACAAGCTGTAAGTTCCAATTGAATCCAAACACCCCGGAGCATCCAATAAATGGAGACGTCTAAAAAACAGAACTCCGTGGATGACACACATTTGTCATCCAGCTGAGAAATCTGAGATAGGAAGATGAATAAGAGCGAATTTACAAATGTCAAGAAGCTTCAGGATCCTTTCCCCCGTTTCTGTTGCTTCAGGGAAGAGTTGAGACCCAGGAATACAAAAAAATCCCCTCGTGGAATGGCAAGCTGTGTTTGCACTCCTTTCTTTCTTTCCCTGGAAGGTGATCTGGGGAATGAGGGGGCTTCACTTGGGAGTTATTGTTGTTGCAAATATTTCTTAGGTTCCTAAGTATAACATGAACAGTTTCGACTGACCCGTTCCAAACCACACTTCAGCTGCTTTACAAACAGAAACAAAAAGATAACAAAAAAAAGAAGACAAAAGTCAAATATTAAACATTTTCTTAGTGGTTTGAAAGCAAAATTATCATTAGGTCATGGACTGAGGCCTGTGCTGGAATAACCAATATTTTAAACAAAGAATGAGAGCCACAAAGTATAAATTAATGTTAATGGACAATGGAAGAGATTCTAATTAATATTTATAATTTAGCAATAACCTGTTGTTAATATTGAAAATATTAACAAGGAAATCACCAGTCTCTAATTGGCAACACTAACGAGGTCGACAGGCCTACAAACAGCAAAAGACACTGATATTCCTACCAATTTAAGGAAAAGTCCTGCTGAATTTCTGGATCTATGTGCCCTCTTTACAGAATTTCTGTCATCACAGCAGGGCTAAAATGGGCATTTAGCAGCCCAAAGAAACAATTTAAAGTTTGAAATGCAACTTTTTCGGATTTCAACAGGTTTGGAAATTGCTGGGATGTCCCTAAATCCCATCGATTCCAGTCAGTCTGATGTGATCCCAAGGGCTGCTGTGGATCACCAGGAGGCTCCCAAGTGGGTAAGGAAGAGGTGCTGAGAAGTGATGGCTGCCCACGAAATGAGTGTTTATGGAGGTTTGCAGTTGGTTTTGGATCAAAATCAATGGATCTGTGGATGTGGTGGATGGAATATTTGTGCCTCGTCCAGAGGCTGAAGAGCAGCGGAGATGAGCAAGGCAGGACCAAGCCAAGAGCAGTGAAAGAATTCCTGTAAATTCAGGGATTTCTTTATCCCTGGGATGTATTCACTGTGGGGTTGGTATCTGGGGTGTGAGTGGCCACTCCAAAGGTCACTCCAGCTGCCCCAATCCCAGGGCTGTGGAGCTGCCAGGGCCCCCCAGGATCCCAGGGCACTGGGGGGTTCCTCCCCTTCCAGGAGCCTCCCCTGTGCTCCCCCAGGGATCAAAGCACCTCGCTCAGAAACTCCCCTCTATTAGTTTGTTCCTGCTGGTCAGAACAACATTCTAAATTATTTAAAAACATGAAGAATTCCGAGCTCCATCCCCTCAGCTGCCACAATAAATCAGCAGAGCTCCGAGTGCTTCAGCAGCCCCAGCTCAGTTTACACCAGATGATAGCAGGGCTTTGTCTCCGTTTCCTTCAGCGCCTGCGAGGCTGCTCCCGCTGGAAAAGTCGCAGGGCACCAATTAGCTGAGGGAATTCTTTCACACATTTGCTGTCAGCGCTGTCACGTTTCCCCCAGGTCGTCCTTAGCTTCCTACAACTGCAAAATGAGGCTATAATATAAATACAGGGGTGAGATAAAATCCGATTCCGAGGTTATTTACTGTCTCCAGTGGTTTTCCCAGTGACACAGGGCTGCTGCTCTCCCCTCACCAGGGCTGGTGTGCATTTCACTGGCAGCAGTGACCTCAGGAACAGGTGGTGCTTTGGAGCGTTACTGAAAACAAGTATCCGTAATCATCGCTCCAAAACAAGATTTATTTTTCCTTCCAAGCATACTCCAGCATGTGAAGAGGCAGAAGGGAAGTGTCTTGTATTTGCTTTTACTGGAAGAGCGTGATGGACTGGTCCTGACATCATTTTGTTTAGCAGAGGCTCAGCTTAGATATAATTACAGTGACAAAGAGAGCTCCCCTCCCTCGGACGGGCGCCGGAGCAGTGCCAGGGAATTCAGGGATGCCTGCACTCAGCCAGAAGGGTTTTAGGGATTACAGAGCAGCCTGAGCCTGCACCAGGGCAAGGGCTGAGGAGATCCCAAAAGGTGCCAGCACTGGGAATGCCTTCACACTGTTGCTTTGGAGGAGGCCTAGGGATTTGTACTCACCCAGGGAGCAGGATGTCTCATCAGTCACTTATTTCCCAGAATAAGTAAATTTAAACAATCAGTGGCCGAGTAAAATTATGTAGTAAAACTCTGCTGGTGGCATTGCAACAAATATAAACTGTTGCTTTTGATAACAGCAATGATAAGCAAATTTAATCGATTTCATCACTTTTAGGAAGGGATAGACTGAAGAATGGGACTGAAACAGGCACATCCCAGAGAAGACCATCCACATGCCCCTCGAGAAAGGAGGATACCCTCCCTTTCCTTCTCTTACACAAAATTCAGTCTCTTCTCACAAGCAACAAGAGCAAACAGCCTCAAGTTGCACCAAGACAGGTTTAGGTTGGGCATCAGGGAAAATTTCTTCCTGGAAAGTGTTGTCCAGCCCTGGCACAGCTGCCCAGGGCAGTGGTGGAATCCCCATCCCTGGAGCAGTTTCAAAGCCATGTGGATGTGGCACTTGGGGACATGATCAGTGGTGGCCTTCATAGTGCTGGGGGATGTTTGACTCGATGGGCTTGGAGGGCTTTTCCAACCTAAACCATTCCATGCCCCCTTCCACTGCCTCTTCCCAGGAGCCACATGTTTGGGCACGACAGGGAACATTTATTACTCTGTGTTTGCACAGTCCCCAGCAAGCAGAGACCTCCTACTGGACAGCCTGGAGGTTGTTGGAATAAAAGGATCATTAAGGAATTAGGACAGCATTAGAACTCAGCTGGGGGCTCGCTGAGGTGTGGCTTCATGCTGGCACCTTTGGTTTAGTATTAGACTGTCCCATTATCTTCACAGAGTGTCAAATAAGGCCTTTGCAACAAAAATGTACCAAAAAGCTTAAGAAAAATGTGTAAAATGCTGCATAAAAATCGTTAAAAATGTGAGGTTGAAAATATTCTGATTTCGCCACCATCTCATTTAATGAACACTGAGCATTTCCCAAAGCCCTGGTGAATTTTAACTTCCTGAGATCCTCCCAGCCACTAAAAACCCTCCCTGGGCTTGACAAAACCTGAACTTCAGTGTATCCCAAATGGGCTCCTGGATGGTTTCTGCTATTGTGTAGAGGAGAGCCCTGAGCTTTTAGGCTTTCTCTCTCTTTTATTATATTTTTTCCCCAAGAATGCTGACTTTCATGAATATTAAATCCCATTTCCCAAAAGCAGCTATTTATTGAGCCTGTTTGCCCTTTATTACCCGAAAAACAGAAAGCTTGTATTTCTCCTCGCTGCGTAAAGATGCTTCCTAAGTAATCCAAGACGCTACTTTCATGTTTGTTCAATAAGTATTTCAAGATGTTGCTATTTTGATAATGTGCTGACTGATACATAATTCACAGCGATGCAAAGTTTAATAATATCTCCGAACTCCGATAGAAAACGAGCTCTCAATCCTGACGTGCTGAGCCCGGCGCTGGAGCAAAGCGTTCCTCGTTTGTTTGGTGAAACGATCCAGAACCGCCGTTACCCGACGCGGCTCCTGCAGGGACGCGTTAAAAAAATAAATCACTTAATTCCTGAGCTCACACACACACACCTCCTGCCAGGGAGGAGGATGGAATGACAATCCCTCATGGAGAAGATCCCTGCCCATCTCACAGCCAGCACACGCTGAAGAAGGAATTGCTCAAGACACCGTTCCGCCCACGAATCCCTTCACCGATTAATTCTCCATGAGGAAGGATTTTAACAAGGAACTCTGACCTGACCTCCACAAGGAAATTAACGAAAGGACAAGAATCACGGGTGACAGTGTCATTTCCTGGGTCTCTTGGAGGCTGTGCGCTCAGGAATGTTTGACTTTCTCCACCTGTTCCGGAGTTTAAACCTGCTGGAAATTTTCACAGAACCACAGAATCCCAGAAGGGTTTGGGTTGGAAGGACCTTAAAGCCCATCCCACCTTTAAAGTTCACCATCAACTTTGCCATGTTCTACCCCATGCCATGAGCAGGAACACCTTCCACTATCCCAGGTTGCTCCAAGCCCTGTCCAAACTGGCCTTGGACACTCCCAGGGATGGGGAGTCCACAACCTCCTTTTGTTTGCTAATGAAAGACAGAAGGGATTTATCTGCCTTTAAACACCTGCCATTAGATACACCATAATTAAATATCCCCTATTGCTTCAGTTTCTGGGATTTTCAGAGTCTTCAAGCATTTTTTCTCCCAGTCCAGTAGGAAGGCATCTCTCTCCACATTTAAAAGACAACAAGCAGAAATTTGGGAAATTCGCCACTTCCACAAAATCAGAACATTTGACAGGCAAGGTTTGATTTTTGCCAAGCACAACCAGAACCCAGGAGGATTTCTGAAGGAAACCTCCCCCATCTCCAACCATCTCCTCCTGGAGACTCCATAGTGATCAGGCAGGATGGCAGAGACTCCTTTAATCTGTGTGCGAATAATCCAGATTTTGGCACCTGATGCTGTTCCACAAGAGGAGAAAAGTTCTGGCAGAAAAAAGGTAAAACCTTGTGCGATGTTGGAACATCTCGTGAGCCCCCGGACCTCGCCCCACCGGTGTTGCACACTTCCCAGCAGAAACCACACCGGATCAGGGCATGACTTCATCCTTCTCCTGACTTAGCTGTGGCCCAACACGTGCGAGGAACATCGGATCGGGGCTGGGAAGGATCCGGGAGAGACGCGATGTTCCAGGCTCGGCGGTGTCGCCGCGCGCGGCTTTTGCCTCCCTGCTCCAGTCAGGGAGCCCCATCTGTGCCTCGGAGCCCCATCTGTCAGGCGGAGATGATTCCTCCCGCAGATCCTGGTGACGGTGGCTCCTTGCTCGGATCCACGGGAAAGGCAGCACAGGGAAGCGGAAGGAATTACGAAGGCGTTTCAAACACACAGCGATCTTTCCGCTCGGGAGGTTTATTTTGCAAGACGTGTTTGGGAAAAAAAAATGGATTCACTTGTAAGGTGAAGGTGGGGGGAGAAATAAAGAAGTAAAACTCCAATCTCACTGCTTTCCTTGCTCCTGTCCACAATTCATCTCATCCCGCTTTCAGGGGGCTGGGATGTCTTGGCATCTACCCTCAGATTGAATATTTTCCTTTGCGGGCAGAGAAATAAATCAGGATGGGGTTTACCTGCTGCTCCAGAACTTTTCTGCTCATTCCAATTGCCTCAGCCTCCAACTGCCTTTTATCAATCTCACTAAAACAGAGCTTAAATAAAACAGAACCTGGACAACTTCACAGAGGGAACCTTTCCTTTAACTGCGTGCAGAGTACTGCTCCTTATTAGTAGTATTACATCATTTGTAGGGCTACAAATCCAATTTACACACCACAGCGGGTTTGCAGCTACTACAAATGCTGCAGTCAATGGAATTATGGCAATTTGGATTGGATATTAGGAAAAATTTCACCTCTGAAAGGGTAATTAAGCATTGGAACAGCTGCCCAGGGAAGTGGCAGAGTTGCCACCCCTGAAAGTATTCAAATAAGGTGTGGATGTGGCACTTGGGGACACGGGTCAGTTGTGGCCTTGGCAGTGCTGGGGGAATGGTTGGACTCGATGATCTGAGAGGTCTTTTCCAACCTAAACCATTCCATGATTCTAATTTAGACATGCAAAAAAACTGCTCAGCCAAAACACAAATTTTTTTCACATTTTAAACTCATGGCATGCAATAAACCCTCTGTAAACTCCCAATTGTTCCATAATAACCTAAACATTCCAGTCTCCAACACTCCTCACCCAAGAGCCCTCAGGAACTTCTCTACGGTACCAATCTCTCCCCAGCTGTACATTATGAGTGAGCAAGATGTAACAAATTAAAGAGTGGTTTGAGAACATTAAAATGCCAAACATATTGAAAAATGCTAAACAAAAAATCTGGGTCTTCTGCCTCTCTGCATGAATCACTGCCAACAACTACAACCTGATCTGTAACAGCAGAAAATTACAAACAGGAAAAAGGAAAACAACAAAACCTGCCTTGAATGAGCGAGCCCCGCTCTGGCTCTGCTGCTGAGCCAAGGAGAACATTAAAAATGGAAATGGGACTGGCAGAAGGACGGGGTCATGAGGAAAACAAATGGGGACAGAGCCTTCAATCATTCGCAGAACAAACATTCGGGTGTCACAACTCAAGGAAAGCTCGTTTTCCAGCCATTCCAGTAATCAGCTACACTAAACAAACCATACTTTATACCAAAAACTGCACAAAATTACCTAATTCTCCCATTATAGACAGGAGGATCTATGTATAGCACAGAAGGAACGAGCCCTGTGTGCCCTTACCAGACTGTGCTCCGTTGGCAGTGTTGTGTGGGATAAATCTCTCCTCTTTGGAGCTCTCTCCCCGCTTCCTGTGCTTCTCTTATGCAATGCACACTAAAATAGGAGAGTTTTGCTTGCCCTTTCCCAGCTGTCTTTCCCCAAAGACACTGAAGGATTGGGTAATACCCCAAACCTCGCTGAAAGCAAAGAAGTGGAGTTGGGAAAGGTTTGTACCCCATCGTGGGGATGCAGTGGTTGGGAGGTTGGTGCTGCTCACCTGACCGTCGGTGTGGATGGATGGGACCAGGGAAGGGCAGGGATGGAGCTGTTCCTCTGTGACAAACAAAGATTCCAAACCCCATGGATGGGATTTTCAGGCCTGGGAAGAGCCCAAAGCTTTCACTTGGAACCTGAAATGATTTGTGTAAAGAGAGACCTATGGCAACAGCAGAGCTGAACCAAACAGAGTTGAATCTTTGGCCAACATGTGACAACCACTTTTTAACTTGTGTAGATGAATGTTGATGTCTGGGGAAGAGAAAGCTCCAGGGAGAGCTCAGAGCCCCTTCCAGGGTCTAAAGGAGCTCCAGGAGAGCTGGAGAGGGACCTGGGACAAGTGATGGAGGGACAGGACACAGGGAAAGGCATTAATCTGAAGCAGGGTAGGTTTGGGTTGGATATTGGGAAGAAATTTTCCTTGTGAGGGTGGTGAGGTCCTGGCACAGGGTGCCCACAGAAGCTGTGGCTGCCCCTGGATCCCTGGAAGTGTCCAAAGCCAGGTTGGAGCACCCTGGGATAGTGGAAGGTGTCCCTGCCCACAGCAGGGGGTGGAACTGGATGAGCTTTGAGATCCCTTCCCACCCAAACCATTCTGGGATTCTGGGATTCTACGTTAATTTTTCTATTTGCATTTAATTCCAGTGCATACCCAGGGCTTTGTCCCTCCTCCACGTTGTCCTGGGAACAGGGAGGAAGCTCTGCAGCCCCAGCAGGGCTCTGGCAGCTGTTGGCCATCGTGGCCATGCAGCTCAAGCTCAGAGCAGGCAGCTCCCTGCTCAGCAGACGCCTCGATGGGCAGACCCAGCCAGGCCAGACAGCTCTGCTGAGCCAGCCCTTCTTAACAGCCCTGCATAGCTCTCTCAGGCCCAGTCCTGCCTCTAAGCTAAGTGATTTCTCTCCTTATCCTTATCAAATCTATCAAACCAACCTGGACATCAGTGGGAGGGAAAAGAAAGGCAACAAAATGGTTTGTCTTGGAAAAAAAAAATAAAATTGCATTGTTAGTTAAAATAATCGATGTTTGTTTATATTCAGGCTCTTTTCCCCTCTCTTTAGGTCTCCCTGTAGTTTCTGCTCCCTAAATGAAGCCCAAATGCTTCTTCCCTTTGTTAGTATGGGTGAATTTGCATTTCCAAATGCAGATTCCTGTACAACACGAAGCATTGGCTGTTTCATTTATTGGAACAAAGTGAAAACTGTCCGAGGCCGTGAGCAAACCAAACCCAGTGGGTAAAACCAGGGATGCTGAATTTGGAGGTGAAGAGTCTGAGCTGCCTCAGGTGTGCTCCTGCCCCCAACACCAGCACTGCCCAGAGCTTTCCTCAGCTCATTCCAGCAGATCCCTGGGAGCCCTCAGCAGAACAAACTCACCTGTTCCAACGGGGAATGGATTTCTAAATCTATACCCACAAAGGATGAGAGAGGCAATGCTGTTTAAGCCCCATTCTTGCCAAGGAAAGGATATGGGGAACCTACAGCTCACCACACGGCACTCACTCAGCTTATCCTGGAACCCCAGAATCTTTGGGTTGGAGGGGACCTTAAAGCCCATGGGCAGGGACACCTTCCACTGTCCCAGGGTGCTCCAAGCCCCATCCAACCTGGCCTTGGACACTTCCAGGGATCCAGGGGCAGCCACAGCTTCTCTGGAAATCTGTTAGTCCCTCCCCACCCTCCCAGCCCTGAATTTCTTCCTAAAATCCAACCTAAAGCTCCTCTTTGTCACTTGGAAGCCATTCCCCTTGTCCTGTCACTCCATGCCCTTGGAACCCTTCTCTTTGCCTTTGACTAAGCAAAATGCTGTCTCACTGCACAGCACCACCTCCTTGTGATTATCCCAAGAAACAGACTGTAAATGTGCAGCTTCGGGCATTCAATCCCATCAAGGGTGAGGAATTCTTGGCTAATTTAGGAAGAAAGCACTTTGGGTGCTGAGCAGCAGAGTGTACCCAGGACAGACTGCAGGCAGGACACACGGCCAGAATGAACAAGCAGCAGCCTTTTTGTGGAGAGCTGCAAATAACGATGGGCTTTGAGGTGCTTCATTCATAATTCTCTTTCTGTTCCCAAGACAGAACGTACTGGGCACTGTTGCTGTGAGGGATAAGGATCCACAGGATTCACTGGACATTTTGATCCTGGAGCCATGGCTCTGTGTTATTGCTTGTCCTGCTGTTCAGCTCCTGCCCCAAAATTAGGTGCTCTCCAGCCCCTCATAAATCTCATCGGCACAACTGAATGGTTCAAACCAGCCTGTTACACAAAGTTCAGACTGGATCAAAATCCTCAGGGTGCACAGTGAGGCAGGATGGAAATCTGCTCCCTGGAGACCTGTGATTGCTTCAAGGAAGATGAGGAGGAGCACAAGACTTTCGGTTTAGAAAAAAAAAATTCACTTTGTGTAGTGAATTTTCTGTCTTGTTTTCCTTTCCCATTTTTATTACTTAGTAAGCATTCAGGAAAAACTGGATCTTTGCTTTTGAGATATTCTGCACCTGCTGTCTCGCCTATAAAAATGCTGTTTTCAATTCAAAGCAATAAAACACTGCAATTAATCTAAATCACATCATTACGGTTGGAGCCGAGACTCACAAAATTGGCTCCCTCTACCTCAGCGCGCACCACTTATCTTATTTTCCCAAATATTTTCCAAACGCATTTTGCTGCTCTTTCCTCCTGGAACGTGATGGCGTGGCTGGATATCTGATTGCTGGTGGCAGGACTCACACGCTCCATTTGGGATTGGATGGCCCAGAGCGTGCAGGGCACGGATCCCAAATGCCCAGGTTGGGATGGAGACGCATCCCTGTGCCCAGGCGAGTTCCAGTTGGAAAATTAAAGCTGGGAGAAATACCATGGGCACCAAATTCCCACAAAAAATGATCCAAAAGATGTTGTAACAGGGGCCTCCAGACGCTGGTGGGCTCCTGGTGCTGCTGAACATCACATCCAAGAGCTCCATAGTAAATCTCAGCCACGTTGGAAGCGCAACAACCACCCACAGGGAACGCTCAGGAATAAGCTGGAAAAAAAGGCCACAGCATTCCCATGCCATGCCTGGGCAGCCAGGTATTCCCTCCAGGGGTCAGTTCTGTGCCACAAACCCAAAACATGAGGAGCTGCCTCCAAATAGTTGATCTCTCAGTGATATTCCACCAGCATGTTCTGTTTAAAATCCACATGCCGAATAAAATGATCTTTTTAGCCATCCTCTTGGTAATCCCACATGGAAATCTGGTCAGAGAGAACTTTCACTTCTATTCACTAATTCTGGAATTCCATGGATAGTATTTTTTTATTTTTTCAATAAATTATTTTGTTGACTGCCACGTTCTCCGTTCTCGAAACAATTCTTACAAATTCTGCTTCTTGCTGTTATTAAGACACAAAAGTGTGGACAAACAACGTACAGTGACAGAAAAGAAGGATGAAAAGATCTCCCAGGAATTTCCACTTCACTTCCCAACCAGGAATTCTCTCCAGAGCTTTACAGAGCCACAGCAGAAGGACATTCCACCTGAAGTGACACAAATAAATAGGGAACAGGGATGCAACTCGTGGCTACAGCAGAAGATGAATCATTCCTTTTATCAGATTTCCTATCCATCATTCTTTTTTTATCAGATTTCCTATCCTTACTTTGAATAAACTTTGCCAGACTGCCTGGACTCAAACACACAGACAAATTTTTATTCTGGCATTAGGAATGGAGAAGTTGGAAATTTGTATTAATAAGCTTGAGAGCAGAAGCGAGAGAGAGACTGTTCAGTGGAAGGTCCATTGAGTAATGTCCCAGGAAAATAATTTAATTCCTCTTCTTCTCAGTCCATGCAGGACTAGGGCACAGCTGTGCCAAAAAAATGACTTGTATTAATTAATTAGCCAGCTGAACATTGAAATGTGCTCTGTGAC
Source organism: Aleadryas rufinucha (assembly GCA_013397815.1). NCBI lineage: Eukaryota > Metazoa > Chordata > Aves > Passeriformes > Aleadryas > Aleadryas rufinucha. The sequence goes on from VZTH01001998.1 coordinate 25,552, forward strand.
AAGGACCCAAAAATCAGCAATATTTTTCAGACTTCACCTTTTGAGTGTTGTTAAAAGATTCTGAATTCCATCCGTTGGTATCTCCCAAAACTCCTCAGGTGGCAGCACCAATTTTCCCAGGTTTTTGGATGCCAGGCCTTTGTTCCACTCCTCCCATCACTGTGACAATCCTGCCACTTGTTGTTTCCAGCACCTTCTTAGCCTCTTCCCTTAGGCCCAACCCATCCTTGTGCCATGTTTCCCATAAGGGATGGGGAGAGCAGGATGATTTCCAGTTTGGATATGAAAAGCTGTCGGGAATAAGGAAATTGCTGTCCACATCCTGCCGAAAGGGGGGATAAATAAAGTGCTGAGGGGTAAGGGATGAGCCGCCTCAGCCACGCAGAGGAAATGAGCTCCTCTCTCTCGCACATATTTCCTCCGACAGCCCCTGTTGACACTTTCCCTGAGACCACCAGAGGAGTTTTATGTCGTTATTCCCTCATTTTCTCTCCACTTTCTTCCTTTCATGACATGAAGACTCTTCTATTTCCTCTGTTTTTCAAATTAATCTTTCCCTGCTCTCTCAGGTCCCTGAACCGAGCCTCTCCTGCTCCAAGGAGATCCCAGGAAAAACAGATCATTTAAACCCCAGCTTTCCATTTTTCCATTGAAACCTGAAATTTATTTGTCTCCTGGCTGCACTAGCAAACAGTTTGTGCATTTATTTTGGGGTAAAATACGTTGTAAAAGCCAAAATTTTATAAAGAAGCCTTTAGCTACATATTTTAAAGAGTTTGCAGGTATTTTGGAGAGAGATGCTGTGGAAGTGTAAACTGGGGATTTGTTTTAGGAAATATCCTAATCATAATTAATTCTCCCCTAGATATTTACATCATCAAAAACAAGGAATGAGAGAGTCACAGACTGATTTGGGTTGGAAAGGCCCATAAAGCCCATCCAGTGCCACCCCCTGCCATGGGCAGCGACACCTTCCACTGTCCCAGGCTGCTCCAAGTCCCATCCAACCTGGCCTTGGACACTTCCAGGGATCCAGGGGCAGCCACAGCTTCTCTGGGAATTCCATTCCAGCCCCTCCCCACCCTCTCAACCAGGAATTCCTTCCCAATATCCCATCCATCCCTGCCCTCTGCCAGTGGGAAGCCATTCCCTGTGTCCTGTCCCTCCATCCCTTGCCCCAAGTCCCTCTCCAGCTCTCCTGGAGTCCCTTCAGCTCCAGGAGGTCTCCCTGGAGCCATCTCTTCTCCAGGTGAACACCCCCAACTCTCCCATTTGATGTTAAAATGTAGATCAGGAGCAGAAATAGGAGGTTTGAGAAAATGAAATAAATGAAATACTTTTGAAAGGATAAAATCAACCAACCAAAAAAATGCTCCCCACACCACAAACCCAAACCAACCCAAAAAACATAAAACAAAGAAGGGAATTATTCAATTACATTGCATCAATTTAGAAAGCCATGAGTGACTTGGGATATGGGATAGGTTTGGGTTTTTCTCTGTTGCACAAAGGGCTTTCCAGAAAGCCAAACTCTCCCAAACAGAGCGATGCCAGCCTGAGTTCCTCGGCATTTAGCGACACTAATTGTCCCTTTTTTCCTTGCTGCTCTTTGCCACATTTCTTGGAAAACAGCAGCTGTGTTTATCCAAATAGCAGGATCCTGATGACTCGATGATAGGCTAAGCTGCTGGAATTCCAAGTGTGACTGTCCTGCAGGAATCTTTGCTAAGCACCACACAATTGCCTTTGGATGACACGAATCCTTGGGAAGACTTCCATACTTCTGGCCGGTCTGGAAGGTTTCCCTCATCCCGCTTGGTTCCCTGAATTTCTTGCGGCACGCACCATATTTTTCAGGGGATTTTGGAATAATTTCCTCATGCATCAGTGTCAGGAGGTAATTCCACAACATAAACAATTTCCGTGCCATGCACCCCAACCAGAGGGATGGGAGCAAGGCGTTGAATTATAATGGAAACAAGCTCAGCATCCAGGAAATCAGGGATATAAATCCAGCGGGACTGGCAGCGCTCTCCATGGAACAATACAGACACAGAGCCTCAGCAGGCAGTTTACAGAACATATCAAATGATCCAGGAGGAAAGCAGCCATATGAAGGCAGCTGAATTAATGCCATGGATCCAAGGAAGGAGCTTTCAGACAAGTGCTCAGCCAGCCAGATCCGTGTCTGCTCCGTGCTGGAGGGGATGCCCAGAAAATCACTGAGCACCAAGTCTTGTTTGCTCAGCACTTCTGGAAAAAGGGGAAACTATGAGTAAATAGCATTTTCTCCACACCTGGGTCCTGTGTTACTGAATACTATTTAAATATAAGCTGTTCACAGATATAAAGTGTTCCAGGTCGGGTTGGATGAAGCATGGAGCAGCCTGGGATAGTGGAAGGTGTCCCTGCCATGGCAGGAGTGGAATGGAATGGGCTTTAAGGTCCTTTCCAACCCAAACCGGTGTAGGATTCTGTGAAATCAGCTGGGATTGGGAATGAGAGTGAGGTAGAAAAGGAACAGGGATGGTGGGGCGAGGGGTCAGGATGGCCCTGTTGGGCACCACAGCCGATGCCACGGGAACGCACAGAGGGGCAGGGAGGGATGCAAGACACACAGAAAACCCAGCAATATTTCCATATTTCAAACCCCAAACACCACTTCAAACCCCTTTTTTAAATCCACAGCACATTCAGACCCACTCCCAGGCCAAAGGCATCTTAGTTTCCTCAGCTGCAATTTAGGTCATTTGGGCAAATGTTCATTTATCCAGAATTTATCGCAGAGCTGTTCCCTGATCTTTCCACCTGCATTACAAAAATTCCTATAAAAATACACCTCTCCACTGATACACTGGAAACCCTTTGGGGAACACCAAAGACTCCCAGAGCACAGCCAAGAACAGGACTGCAAAAGCCTCTCGCAAGGGAGTGAAGAAGGAGGTGTTCAGCACTTCCAGCCCCACATTAATTTGATCTCTCCACCCTCAGCCACCAGGAGAACACAGCAGATCCCCTGCTTCCAAAGCAGGCAGCAGCGAGACAAAAATCAAACGTGACGTGGCACTGCACCCAGAGCCCATGAGGATAATGATTAATCACAGCCATTTTTAACAAGTGCACCTCGGCTTCGCTCAGTCACAGCTTCTCCTCCTGGCCTGCACCACGCCTTTATCTGCTCAATGTTTTATACACCACTGAGTTTATTACAGATGAGGCCATTGCACAATTTTGATAAGACCAATACATCACCTTCTCCACCTAAAGAAGATATAATCTCTCCATAAAGCCTTTTGCCAGGGGTTTAGTGATGCTCAGTAATGATTTCCTGCTTCCTTCTAGGTCATTGATAGAAACATCTAGAACCAACCTAAAAGTCTCCCTAAGAGGAATTTATTTCTCAGTTATCATCTCTCTAAGCTCCCCTTTGAAAGCAGACAGCTGCCAGCTCCACTTATTTAACATGTGCCAGATAATGATTTATAGTTCTTAATCAACATTTCAAACAAGCCCCACTACAAATGTTTTATTTAAGTTTAGGTTTATTACAGTCTCTTTTTCAGCCTAACCTGCACTCTCAGAAAAACTAAAAATAGAATAAAAGATCAGGTTGGCTTGACCCTCTCTAATTCCAAAACACCCTATTGACTGGTCGTTTACTGCTCCCATTTATTTCTTTATTCATACCATTTTATAGCCTTTCCTATTATTTTTTTCCCTGAACTGAGGAAGCAATTTCATCTCTGCTTTTGTCTGTGAGTAGGTATTTAATTACATATCCCCAATCTGCATAGAAATAGAGTCACTTAATCATTTCCTTGCCCATCTCCAAGACATAATTCAGATTGTTCTCTCACTGAATCCCCAACCAACGAAGCATTTTTAAACAGAGCTGATGTATTCTTGTTTTCCAATATTACAGACTGGTCCTTATCTTACCTCTCCTAGAACGACAATAAAATTAATCCCAAATACCCCCAAAAAATCTCACCAAGTGGTGATTCAGGAAAAAAAATATTGATTTATGTGTAGTTCTACATAAATACAATCCCATCAATGCAGATGGTTCTTTCCAAGTGTATTATCAGTGCTGATGGACTGAATAAAATCGGTGTCATTTTCCCTCACATGACTGAAATCCTCTTGGCTGGAAAATTAACCACAAGTAATGTCTCTGAGCTCTCCAGATTGAGAAATAGGCAAGGGAGTTCTTCTGCATTTCAAATATGCAGCAAAAAAAAAGTTCAGACATTTGCAGACCCGAAGTGTGAAACACCTCAGCTCTTAAAAATAAATAAGAAGTCCTAAAATCAATTAGGAAATTCCCATCCTCGTGGTGCAAAATGGGTCTTACATATTTCCTCCTAGGAAGTTATTATTTTAATAATTATATCACTGCTCCTCATAGATCTGACTCTCCAGACCCTCAGAAATTTGATGATTTCTGCAGTTTCCTGTTTCCTTCTGAATCCACCAAGCACACATCTCCAGAGGAGCAGGGGTTTAGCTCCATCAGCTCCCAGCTCTGCCCCAGCCCAGTGCCCAGCCAGGCTTGGCCACCTCCACCTGCACAAAGCCGCTCATTCTCTCTCTAAAAGAGCCAGGAAGATGATCAGATAATTTACAGTGCTCTCAATAATTAAAATACAGCATGACCTCAATGCCACGGTGCGTGTTCCCCGTTCATTCCTCACCAGGCATCACTCACACCTCGTCCCCCATCTATTTTTTATATTCCCAGGCTGCTCAGGAGCTCGCTCCAGGCACTCTGCAGGGATGGAGGTGTCCAGCTGAATTCCTGCTTCCTCGGAGAGCTGAGATCCTGAGAGCTATTCCTGCTCAGGAGCTCACTCCAGGCACTCTGCAGGGATGGAGGTGTCTGTCACTGTTGAGCGCTAGCCGAGTGCAAGAACCAAACTGGATCGGGTGAGGCGGAATTCTGATTTTATTATTTAATTCTAAAACTTATATAGACTTTTAAAAGTTTCTCCGGATTGGGTCAACTCAAAACCTCCCCCTAGGCCCATAGGCCAGGTAGAACTGCCCATCTTTCCAGAGACAGTTTCAATAACATCCAAACCTTATCTTTATTTATAGAACACAGGGAGAAGAAGAGAAAAATTCCCATGGGAAAGAATCTGTGCTACCACAGGTGTCCAGCTGAACTCCTGCTTCCTCGGAGAGCTGAGATCCTGAGAGCTTTTCCTGCTCATCTCCAGGTCCCTTCCTAAGCAGGAAACTCTACAACTGGTCCAGCCACATTTTTTCCAAGGGAATTAATCCTTGCACAATTTCAGGCTCTTGCCATCATTGAATAAACCAAGGCTCAGGTGGGAGCTGCCTCTGTTTTTTCACCTGTGGTAGAGTTTGCAACAACTCCATGAGCTAAAGGGGTTCAAGGAGCCACAGAATCTCCTCCCCAGCAGGGATGAGAGCAAGGATTTCAGAGAATCCTGGAATTATTTCTTCTTGCAAGTTCAATATTAACATTCCTGTTCTTCAAGAGGGCTTATGAAAAAGAGGGAGAGTGATTTTTTTACAGGGCAGGTATCGATAAAACAAGAAGGAACAACTTTAAATTAAAAGTGGAGACATTTAGATGAGATATTGGGAAGAAAATCTTCCCTGTGAGGGTGGGGAGGCCCTGGCACAGGGTGCCCAGAGAAACTGTGGCTGCCCCTGGATCCCTGGCAGTGTCCAAGGCCAGGCTGGATGGGGCTTGGAGCACCCTGGGACAGTGGAAGGTGTCCCTGCCCATGCCAGGAGTGGCACTGGATGGGCTTTAAGGTCCCTTCCAACCCAAACCATTCTGATTCTATTAGTCCATGACTCCTAAAACGTTATTTTTCACCTTGATATTAAACACCAACAGAAAGTCACACCAAGGGAGCAGCAGCCCAGGTCCCGGAATGGGAAGATTCAAAAAGTAAATATAAAACCCTTCCAACATCAGAATTTAAAAACCAATTGATATTTCTTAATGTCATCAAGGTCTGGGCTTCTGCTGCTCCTGGAGAAAGCCTGGCTGGTTGAGCTGACATCTCTGCTCAAGCCCTTTTGCAGCATTGTAACACAAATGGGAATAACCAGTAATACAATGTATATTTACGCTATAATTTCAATCATTAAATAAAATGTCACTGTATACACACAGCTGCTTTTTGGAGAGCAACAGTAATTTCCTGCTTTTCAATGGCTTGAACAAATGTGGTGAGTTTTATTTAAAAGTCTTTCTGCTTGTTTCTTAATTGGTGAATTCTTGTGCCAAAGCACCCAAACAATTCGGAGAATTGCGAGGAAAACTGAATTAACTTTCAATCACTCAGTGGCACAATATGTCTGTAGGAGTGGGAAAAGCACAAAGGCAGGCAGTAATCTCCTGGTTTCCTTCCTGCTGGTGATCCTGGGCTGGCTTGGAGAGGGTTCTTACACTTCAGGTGGAACAGCTGACAGGAGCCCAGTTATCTGTGCATCCTCTTAGAGGTGATGAAATCACATTGTCACTGCCAGAACAGACTTTCCCACATTGTTATATTTTTATAACCCTAAAACACCTGTTTTCTTTGCAGAAAGAGAAAGAATAATCCTTTATGGAAAGTGATTACACTGAAAAAAAGAAACATTTCCCAGTCATACCTTGTGGTCCTGGCCTAGCAGGAGTTGCCCAGGGCTTATGGATGAAGCAGAGATCAAAACTGTCAGGACTAAATTATGTCCTAAGGCTTCAGAGTCACTTGAAATTTATAAAACCCACAGGTTTACAAAGTCTGAATGAGACAAGAGTATCTACTAATGTACAAAAATTTAATAAATAAATGATCACCCTTAATTTAATTGCCTTCTCCCTATTTTCCACAGAAGACATGGCTCTGGGTTAATATCCATAAGAGGTGACTTCCACTCCCTGTAAAGATTTACATTTGATCACCAGAATAGTACAAAGGATTTCACACAAATCCTCCTAATTTACTGTGCATACATCACTGCCATCACTCTTCAAAAGCACTATTTTGTCTGCTACTTGCAGTACTCTTTAGCTCACACACACACACACAGATATATGTATTTATGTATGGTAAATACGTGGAGTTCCTCACCAGCTTCCTAAAAATACAGCTCGTCCAAATAAAGCTGGTCCTGTGGGAAATGCACAGATATTTGGGAAAGGCAGAGAGGAGGGGAGGTTCAATCACGTTTTTATTTATAAATATTAAATTTGGACGTTTGAGAAGTGCTATCCAGCGCAGGGCACAACTGGAAATGGAGACAGTCATGGAAATGGTTTGAATTTGTTGATTGGTTTTAGGATTTCAAAATGCAACATTTTCAAATTCTGAAGGATTTCATCTCCTTTGGTACTGGATTCATTTATAGGCCAGCCAATGAAATCTGGACTTGAATAAGAAAATAATGTTAATGAATACTGACAAGAATGTTACCGATCTGTCCTGGCGAGGAGACCAAGGGCTTGGACAGGAAGTCTCAGAAGCCCTACACCACTTATTTCCTATAATATTTTGTTAGTGAGGTCATTGGCAACAAAAAGGCTCCAATTAATTAAAACCTGGTGCATGTGCTGAAACTGTAGATCAAGGTTATCACAAAATTCATCTGAGTGGAAAAACGAGCAAGAAATTAAAACCCTGAGCCCTTTCCGCAGTGACACAACAGATTTCTATTGTCATTATTTGTGCCCTTCCTTATTCTGATTCCTCAGTCAACCAGTAAGGCCCTGAATAAAATAAATAACCTTATTAATTATGTACAGACAGGTTTTGTTGATTTCATTAATATGTATTGAATTCTGTGTCTCCACGTAAGGTCAGAACAAAGAAAGGATTTATTATTATTATTAATTTTTTCTGTTCTGGGAGTTTGTCCCAATGATGTGAGGGGGAGATATGTCCATGCACACATTCCCATCCACATTCCCACATGGATGGACAGGCCAACCACAGGATGTTTCCAGCATCTGGTTAACAACCTCCAAAATTGTCAGTCAAAATACAAATAACAAAAGCTGTGTGGAAATACCCATCCCTTTCAGAGCAAACATGGGCATTTTTCAGTCAACCCAAACCCTGGCTGGTGACACCAACGCGCCACCAAACATGACCTAGAGGGTGGCACGTTGGAACTTTGGGGTTGGAACTGGGTGATGTCCAAGGTCCCTTCCAACCCAAACCATCCCAGGACTCTGAATCCATGAACAAACCAATAGCAGCAACAAGAACCTTTAACTGATGTGTTCAGTCCTGCACAAAGGAGGTGAAATCCTGTCCCTGGAAAGGTGACAAAGTCCATTTTTCCAGCTGCTCACCCAGTAAAATGCTGCTCCTTCCCATCGCTGTGGTTTGGAGGAGAGGATGGAGGAGAGGAGAGGAGAGGAGAGGAGAGGAGAGGAGAGGAGAGGAGAGGCCGACCCACCCCTCTGGATTTCTCTTCTCTTTATTGACTTCAGACAGCCATAATTTATTAAGCAAACTACCTGGCACCAGCAGACAAACTCCAAGTCTCCGTTTTTCCATTACCACTCGGAGGAGAAAGCCTCCAAGACGTGCACCAAGAGGCAAAGGGATCGATAGGGGAGGAGAAGGGCAGCTGAATCACCCTTGTGTCACACTCTGCCCCCAAAGCTGCTCCATTTAATCTCCCCCACTCATAGCTGTGCCTAATCTGGTCCCACCCAGGTGTTCCCAGGCCCTTCTGAGCTCGCCTGGCATGACCCAAGTCTGGTTTTAATTGCTTAACAAAGGTAATTTTATTAGCCAGATAAAGATATAGGAACAGTAATAAGCTGGCTTCGAAATATCAAGAGCCTTTCAAGATTGGATTTTTAGTTAGCTTGCTGCTCTTTCTTTAGGATCTAATTGATTTTCTTGACATCTCTTTAGCCTGGCATCCTGCCTGCCTAAGTACTTTATCTGACCTTCAGGCTCTTTGCCAGGTATCGATCCAATCCCTCCGATGGCTGGGTTGGAGCTGCTCTCCCAACTTCGATAAGGGCTAAAACGTCCCAGCTCCAGCCAGGCAGGAACTCAATGGCCACCAAATTTCTCTCATCCTGCTCTGCCTCTCTTCTGCTTCTGAGCAACGCTGAAATCAGATCCTAAGCAGGCCATATGTGCTTGTATTCCAAATTTCTCTTCCAGGAAATATTTTAGCAAAAAAAAAATACATCCTAAAGCGAAAGTGTTTAGATAGAATATTCAACGAAGAGCTAAAATAAAGCCTTTCTGAAATAGAAGCAAACTTGAGCTGTTAAATAAAATATCAAAACAAGAAGAAGGGGGGGAAAAAAAGGAAGTTGGATTTTTCAGTTGCATCTCATGCACCCGAATCGATGAAAATATTTTGGACAATGCCAAACCTTAAGGGAGAGTAAAAGGATATTTTTTGTATCCTTAACAACACTTCCAAGGCAGCAATTTATTATAAATTACTAATGGCAAAATACAACACAAACGTAAAATGGAAAATAAAGAACAAACGTAAAACTTGCTAAATTATTGCAACACCAGTCAAAGCTGAGTTTTCCCAGATCCCACTTCCCTCGTGCAAGGCCTTGCAGCCACGTTTTTAGAGCCATTAAGATAAGATTAGGATCAGCTGTTTCCTCCAGAAGTTTTATTGTGGAAGGGCTGCAACACGAGGCAGAAGGGAGCACATGGATCCCTCCTGGATGGAGACTCCTGAACCCCCGGCAGATCATTACAATGGCAGCACTCAGCGCAAGATTTTGGGACCTGGAGCTCCACAAGAGCAGCAGCCAAAGCCTCGAGATGGACAAGGGAGCTTGCAGGCTCCAAAGAACTGTTCAGATTTTGCCAGTAGGGTTTTTTAAAAGTTTTTAGGTTGGTTTTATACCCCAAAAACGCAGCGAGGAGCTGTGGTTTTGTGAGGAAACTCAAGACTCAGGTAAGCATTGGTTGAATCCTAACGCTGTCCTAAAATGCTCTTCCCAACAATCGAATCTTTCAGTCTCCCTAAAATACTGACAACGAATTCTGCCAGGTAAATACATTAAAAATTGTATTCAGGGACTTGTTACAGAGCAAGACAAATACCACGGACAGACAAGAGCCGCGCTGGGAAGATGCCCAGCATGGCCATGACTGCCCTGGATGCAAAACATTCACTAAAATATTCTGTATTTATATGCTCTTGACATTGCTCAAAACCATTAAAATAGACCCCATTTCAACAGTTAGGTTTATCAGCCCCCCATGGAAAGATGGGGATTAACAGAAGAGTAAATAGAAGTATTTGAATCCCAAATTCTTGTAAACAAGAGGGGTTTTTTTCTCTTCTTTAAAGAGATAATAAACTGCACTGAGGGAAAACTTAGGCAGGGAAAATTAGGGATTTTTCAAGTGATGAGGGAAATGGTACAAAGAGACCAACCCATTAAAGGCTTTTTCAATCTACCTTGGCCACATCTTGCCCTCAGATAACTAAGAAACATCCTCCCCCTTCATGTGTCCCCACCTTGTTCGTACCGACCTGGAAAGAGGCTTAAAAAGTCCTCTCACTTTATCAAGGACTCATCTCTTCCCCTCCAAAGGGATAACTGAAGTCACAATTAAGATTTTGTGGACTGATGCACTATTTAAGTTCATTTGGCCTCCCTCCCATAAGTGCCAAGCTGCTCCATATAGAAGCAGGACAGGAAGACGCCGCGCAGACGCTTTGGCACGGCCCCAGCAGAGCATCAGACCCTGCACAGAGCCTGTGGGAGCTTTGACTGAGACTGGCTGAGGTCCTGGCTCGTAAAACAAATGCCCCTGACAGGGAAGCCAGCAATGGAGCTGAGGGGATCAGCAGAACTGGAGCACTGATGGATGGGGCTGTGCAGCTGGAACCAAGGGACTGAGCTCAGGGCTCCCCTCGCTACCTGCGCTTCCCAATTCGCTCGTGCTGCAGGAAATTCCTGCTGGGGTTCCTCAGATTCCGCTCAGCTGAACGAGTTGGGAATAGGGATGGTGAGGAAGGATCCTACTGCAGCTCTAAGGGTTGCTGAAGTGCTTGCTGTTCCACCTGGAAGGGGAAAATCCCGCAGGAATTGCCATGGGATTGATCCCCAGGCAGGAGCTCAGCAGGCTGTGACTCCCCAGCCTCCCCATGGGGCTGTTGAAGTGACCACTGCTCCACTTCAAAGGGGAAAATCCTGCAGGAGCTGCCATGGGAATGGTCCAGGCAGGAATTCATCTGGATGGGACTCCCCAGCCTCCCCATGGGGCTGTTGAAGTGCCCACTGCTCCACTTGAAAGGGGAAAATCCTGCAGGAACTACCCTGGGAATGGTCTAGGTGGGAATTCAGCTGGATGTGACTCCCCAGCCTCCCCATGGGGCTGTTGAAATCCCACTGCCCCACCTGGAAGAGGAAAATCCTGCAGGA
>VZTH01001998.1:37090-61718 GCA_013397815.1 Aleadryas rufinucha
GGAGCTCAGCCAGCTGTGACCCCACAAACTTCACAAAGGGTTGTTGAAGTGCCTGGTGTTCCACCTGGAATGGGAAAATCCCGCAGGAATTGCCATGGGATTGGTCCAGGTGGGAATTCAGCTGGCTGTGACTCCCCAGCCTCCCCATGGGGCTGTTGAAATCCCACTGCCCCACCTGGAAGAGGAAAATCCTGCAGGAATTGCCATGGGATTGGTCCAGGTGGGAATTCAGCTGGCTGTGACTCCCCAGCCTCCCCATGGGGCTGTTGAAATCCCACTGCCCCACCTGGAAGAGGAAAATCCTGCAGGANCACTGCTCCACTTCAAAGGGGAAAATCCTGCAGGAGCTGCCATGGGAATGGTCCAGGCAGGAATTCATCTGGATGGGACTCCCCAGCCTCCCCATGGGGCTGTTGAAGTGCCCACTGCTCCACTTGAAAGGGGAAAATCCTGCAGGAACTACCCTGGGAATGGTCTAGGTGGGAATTCAGCTGGATGTGACTCCCCAGCCTCCCCATGGGGCTGTTGAAATCCCACTGCCCCACCTGGAAGAGGAAAATCCTGCAGGAGCTGCCATGGGAATGGTCCCCAGGCAGGAGCTCAGCAGGCTGTGACCCCCCAGCCTCCCTGTGGGAGCAGCCGAGGATTCAGGGGGTGGAGAGGGAGAGTGGGAAAGGAATGAATGAAACTTTAGAGGCTGATCTGAAAAGTGAGCAAACAGTGACTGTAGCTCAGGAGAAATCTGGATTAGGGAACGTGATTAAGTGGGACATGGGGCCAGCAGGGATGGGAGAGATGTGCAGGATCAGGTTTCCTTATCTTTAGGGAAGGACTAATTTGCTTTAGTGGCAATCAGCCTTTTTCCCTTGTAGGTGCTGACATTTCACCCAGATTTATCCATTTCTGTGGGGATACTGAGGATTTGGAGCCAGTGATTTTGCTTTATTATTATTGCTCATGACACCAGCTGAACAAACGTGGCCTGGGAGCCACCAGGTTCTCCAGAAACTTCTCTGGGGCTGGAAAATTTCTTTATCATCAATGACCACGATATTTAGTGCTAAACCTTTTTTTTCCCTTTCATCACAAGCTTTAAGTTTTTCCAAGCTTTTGCTAAATTGTTTCACTGAGAGGTTTGAGAACTCGGAGCCTATTTAATTGTCAAATTCATATTTCACAATCCTGTTCTTAAATGGCTTTTTCCTCTCTCTGATGATGTCTTACCTGTGGTTTAGTGATTTTTTAAGTTTAGGCTGAACATGCTTTTTAACAGAGATATCACTTAGGGAACTTAATGAAATAAAACTTAATATTTGGTTATTGTCTCTGCATCATACAAATTTCAAGCTGCAACATTTTCTATTCTTAGACAGTTTGCTCCTATTTCCAATTATTTATCTTCTCTGAGGCATTCCTGACTTTGCAGGTTTCATTTTTATTGGGATCCCATCCTGCCCCAATTCTGTGTTACCATAAACCCTCTTAGAGCAACACAATTTCCTGACCTGATCTATTTCAACACTTGTTTTTCTGCATTTATCACTTCTTAATTCCTGATTTCATTTATTTCTCCTCTTCAGGATCTTTTACACAACTTGCTGTACTGATGTTTCCCAGAACTTGGAATTTCCTACATATTTTATTTTCAGTAAAGGTCACATCTTACACAGAAACTCGCCAGCAGATGATTTAAAACACAAGTATCTGGCACCCATATTTGAATGTTCAACAAGATTTGAGGTGAAACTCATCCAGCTGAGTCTGCAATGACACCATTCCCCTTTTCCACAGGATGGGATAATGGGATAATGTCTATCCAGCTTCCAAAGGAACGAAAATCACTCAAACACAGATATTATTTGAGAGGACTGGAAAGAATTAAAAGCCAAAACACTTCCAGGTGCTATTTCCCATTTCAGGACCTACACTAGATTTAAATATTAAAATTTTTAGTCAAAATAAAACCAGCAGCGGTCCCATGGATGCGCTTTTGAAATCCTACAACATAAACCCAAGCAAAATTCCTGATTTGTTTTAGTGGGAGCAGAAGTTTGCTACACAGAAAATGAAGCAGCTGAATACCACCAAGAGGATACACTTAATAACTGATTACATCCTCACTTCTTTAGAATCTGGCTCAGATTGGGCTGAAACCCTTCCCTCCTCCCCAGGTGTCCTGTAAAATCACAAAGGGTTTTTTCCACACCATCCAGTTCTGGCTCTTGAGGTGCCTTGGCCTTGGGTTGACAGGAAGGAGGTTCCAGATCAGATGAGATTTATTGAAAAGCCTATTCAGCCCCTGCTTCTCCTGCAGCATCCTCAAAATCCATGTCTGTATCTCTTTCACGGTGACTAAATTTCTCCCCAAAGAGAGTTTGATCCATAAAAGTGCTGCTTTAATCATCGTTGACTTAATGATTCTTTTGCAATGTCAATTAAACGGGATGAAAAATTAAACCATTTACAGAACACGAGGACCTTTTAAATTACACATTTCAAAAATATTATTTAAAATTCGAGTTATATAATCCTTTTAGAACTGTCAAAGAATAATGCTGCTCTAACATTTGACTCATTACTCATGCCAATGCTTGTTGGAACTCAGAGAGTTGGCAGATATTTAAATACCAAACTCAGTAGAAATGAAGAAATTAGCAGGGTGGAACAGCAGAATGAGCGGGAGCTCTGCAGGAGGGGGGCACACACCATGCAGGTGACAAAGCCCCTGAAACATTCCATTTTACCCTGCTAATGTCACAGTAAAGCCCCTAATTATAGAAAAACCTCAGATTTCTGTAAATTAAATCATATACCCAGCGTGGGTTTCTACTTTTGTTCTTGGAAAACACGGTGAGCCATTTTGCTGGGAATGTTTCCCCTCCTTCCAGCTGGCTTTTCCCCTCTCCATCCATCCCTCCCCACACCCACACCTCTGAATGGGGGTTTTACTCTTCCCTCGTTCATTTCATTCTCTCAGAAAGTTCCCTCCATCCTGCTGACTGCCTGGAGCAGCTCTAGAATTCCAGGTTTTCCACTTCAATGTGCAGTGGAGCGTTTATTTTAGCACCCAGCAGCAGCAGCAGCAGGGACAGCCATCAGCTCTCCCTCCTCGCTGCTGCCTCGCTGATGGGAAAGGGAATGAGAGGTTTTATCTGGGACCTGTAGGAACGTGGGATTTCCCCTGCAGGGAAACACATTCAAATCAGCCCTAAAACACACACAAGAAAGGATCCTTTGGCTTCTCCTCACCCAGCTCCAGCTCACGGGGGTTGTCATGTGAATATCAGGGGGAGCCTTATCAGGGAGGGAACGAAATAAAACCCAACAGTTACGTTGGGAATAAAGGACACCATTCATGGAGCTGCCCGATTTCCCAACAGCCATCATGCAATCCCATCCAGAAATGAGCAGGAGGCAGTAAAAGCATGGCAGGCAGCCAGATTGCCAGGATAATTTCCGGCTGCGCTGTCCGTTGGCGTCTCCGGTGAGTTTGGTCAGGGTAAAGTCTCACGGTTCTTGTGGAACAGGCACCACCAAAACTCACTCAGGCTTGTCAAATCATCAATATCCTCTGGAAATGACTCTGCCCCTTCTCTCACTCCACCTTTTACAGACATGGGTTCATTTAAAAGTATAAAAAATAAAGGGAAAAACTGAGAGGCTCAAGAATAGAAGAAAACCTCAAACCAAATAGTCCTAAAAGACTTTCAAAGGACAAACTTCCCTTTTAACAAACACATTCCTTCAAAGCCCCTCTCACTTGTGCCAGTCTATCAGCAGAGGCTGCTAGGTGTCATTAATTTAGGAAGTGCCAGTACTTAACAGCAGTGGGACTGATGTAGAGTCATGGAATATCCTGAGCTGGAAGGGATCCACCAGGATCATCCAGTCCAGCTCAAGGCCCTGCACAGACACCCCAAAATCCCACCCTGGGCATCCCTGGGAGTGGTGTCCGAAAGCTCCTGGAGCTCTGGCAGCTTTGGGGCTGTGATCACCTCCCTGTTTCAGTGCCTGACCATCCTCTGGGGGAAGAACCTTTTCCTAAAATCCAGCCTAATCCTGCCCTAACTTCAAGCTGTTATATCTGGAAGACGTTCAGGCCAGTTAGGTTAAAAACCTTTGCACAAATGACAAACTCCAGGTCAATGTAGCTGTAAATTTATTAATCACCAGTGACACCAGCAAACAGACCCTTGGCATTTGTCCCCATGGGATCCTACACAGAACAAACCTGACCCTGCCCACCCTCATCCAGAGTTTGGATCATCCCATCTCCACGAAGGAGGAACAAGAACAGCACAGAGAGTCAAAGATCCCAATCCCCAGGCTCAGATGTGATTGTGTAAAATAAAACCACCAACCTCAGGCTCGAAACCACAACGCTCCCTCCCCCTAATCAATAAATCCCTAATACCCATTTGTACCAGTCCTCCTCACACCATCTATAATCAGGTGAAATTATATCACTGCTAATGGTGAGAATATTCTGGAAAAACCATTTTTAAAGGTCTGTCCCCAACACTGATGGACTTTAAATGAAATTTTGGAGCTGTGGAACATTTTTGTTCCTTGGGTAGGGAGTTATCCCACAGCTGCCTGTGTTTCATGTACTCCTGACAAGCTGGAGCTCGGGCTGTGCAAATGGAGCATGTCCTGCCCACACCTCAGCAGGCATTGACATTTTATGGCTGAAAGGTTATTCCCCAAATGACCCTGTCTGGGTTTTTGAAAGAGAATCTAATGGAAACTTCTCTCAGGTTAGTAACTTCCATTCTGCTGTCTCCTGGCAATGTCAGCTGAAGGAAGAAAGGAGAAGCTGGAAAGTCTGGAGTTCTTCACCAGTGTGAATGGAATTTTGTGATATCTCACCCCAATTCCCACACTTTCCACTGCTCCGTTGGATCAAGCAAACTGCAGCATCCCTGAAATGCTGCAGAGCACAGAAGGACCCAGAGATAATTTCTCCTTTCCAGTTATAACCTAACACTCTGTGGATGGCTGCTAATGAAAACAAAAGGAATCTGTCCTCTCTGACAATTAATTATCGATAATCCACTTGCAGAAAGATCTCAGTGAGAAGAGTTTCTGGTGTCTTCATGATATGGAAAATCCTGGCTGTGGGGTGTCCCTGGAATTCATCTTCAGGCTTCTGATAATTTATGATCATAGAATCATGGAATGTCCTGAGCTGGAAGGGACCCATCAGGATCATCCAGTCCAACCCCTGGTCTGCTCAGGACAGCCCAACAATCCCACCCTGAGCATCCCTGGGAGTGCTGTCCAAATACTCCTGGAGCTCTGGCAGCCTTGGGAATGTGCCCATTCCCTGGGGAGCCTGGGCAGTGCCCCAGCACCCTCTGGGGGAACAACTTTTTCCTGATTTAGGACCTGATTACCCGAGATATCTCCTCAGGGCATAGACAGGAGCAACACAAATACTTTGGAATCTGTTTTCAGCTTCATTTTCCCAAAATTAGATTTTCTTACCTTCTGAACACGCTGTGAAACATCAGCAATGAGGAGCAGTGTTCCAAAGTCCTCAAGCTGGAAAAACATTTTTGTTGTTGCTGAAAGAACACTCGATATTTTTTGGCCTCTTGGGGCCAGAGGACCCCAAGGTACCTCCGAGGTGGGATTCATTTTCACAGGAAATTCCACTAAAGCAGATAATTCTTCCTTACTCAGACACAAGGAGGTTCACAAACCATTCTTCTCCATCACCTCCAGCCCTGCACTTTGATAATCCAACATTCAAAAGCAGCAAGATCATGACAGAGCATGAAAGAAAGGATGAGCTGTGTTAACCACAGATTATTTCTTATCAGCCATTAATACCCTTTTTTTTCCCCTGCACTTTTTACAAGACAAGGTACTGGATCTTCCTAAGACACTAAAAAGATGAAATAAAACCCACTTGATATTACACCCAGCTGGGAAGGTGTACAAAAGGTAACTGAGCACAGGGAAGGTATCACCAGGAATTTAAGCTTTGTATTTTTAGGAAGGTTAAATGAGGGGAAGCCTCCAAACAGCGCTGAAAATAATTTCAGAACTCTCCCAGCCATATTTAAACAAGAGGATGGTAACAAGTAATTTCTCAGCAAGGAGTGATAGTGATTTCTGATGTTATCACAATTATTGAGCCGTTACTACAAGATAAGCCAATATATGACTCTGTGTTGCTCCGTGCATCATCCTGCTGTGTAACAGCCACTTATTTATATATTCCTCTCAAACAGCACTGGTATTTAGCAGCTCATTTTTTTCCAGCGCTCTCAAACCCCGTTACATGCTGAGCTCCCATCTGAGTAGCCACAACCAAAACCCATTTTCTCAGGAAAATTCAGCAAGTTATTTGTAACTGTGGGGCAATATCCTCAACTATAATTACCATTCCTTAAGGAGAGAAAGAACAGAAAGAAATAAATATCACCCTAATTATTTCCTAGCCCAACTGTGGATTTTGTAGGAGGTGGTTATTTTAAACAAGGGGAGCATCTTGCAGCAGCAGTTTGTTATTATGACTTCTAATCCTCCACCCTGCCACCCTCTGGGAGGTGAAACACCTCCAGGAGAGGTTTAAAACAGGAGGTGTGTGATGTCTCAGCTGTTCACAGAGTGGCCTCTCCGTTTAAATTGCTGATGTGGCTGGGTTTGATCCACGATCCCAGCCCTGAGAGAAGCACGTTTCCCTTCTGCCAGTCCTGCCATGGGCTGGTGAGCTCTGGCAGCAAAACAGAGCAGGCTCCTGGGGCCAGGAGATGCAAGAAGCTCAAAGCAGGATGAGCTGGAACTGCTTTGTCAAAGCTCTTGTGCACCAGCAATTTAAAAGTGTTTATTCTAATGTCTGAAACAAAGCCAGTTCAGAGCAGCACCTCTGAAATTTAACTCTTATCAGAGTGGTGCTGAAGTCACATCCCAACATTCACACCATGGGAGCTCCATCCTGCATTCAGGGAGATCTCTGGACAGGTTTCCATAGCAGTTTGTTGTAGGTTGTTCCCCAGTGGCTGGGGTGCATTTGCAATAAGAGATTTCCATGGTGCACTTCATGCTTTGGAGGAGGCACACAAGGAAAGGTGTTCAATAGAAATAATCCCTTTTAGCCATAATTTGACAGCTGGGAATAGGCACTGCCATCCAGCAAACAACCAAGGGACCCTGCCCCTCTGCCCAGCCCTGGGGGCACCTTTGGGGTGCCGTGTCCAGCTCTGGATCCTCAGCACAGCAGGGCCAGGGAGCTCCTGGAGAGGTTCCAGCGGAGGCTGCGCAGCTGAGGAAGGGCCTGGAGCATCTCCGTGCCCAGGAAAGGCTGAGGGAGCTGGGGCTGCTCAGCGTCGAGAGGAGCCCCAGCCGAGAGGGGCCCTCAGCCCTGGGTGTCCCTGGGTGTCCCTGTCTGTCCCTGGATGTCCCTGTGTGCAGGGAGGGCTCCAAGCAGGGCCCAGGCTCTGCTCCAGGGCCCAGCAATGGCACCAGAGCAAGGGCCAGGGCCTGAGTCCAGCAATTCCCCTGCACAGGAGGCACAACTTGTGCCCTGGGCAGTGCCCAGCCCTGAGCAGAGATCAGAGAGGCTGTGGAGTCTCCTCCCTGGGGATATCCCAGACTGACTGGACACACTCCTGTGCCCCTGTGGCCCCTTCCAGCCTGAGCCATCCCAGGATTCTGTGACCCAGCAGCTCAGAGGGGCAGCCCCAAGGACATCAGAGCGAAGCTGCTTCATGAGGGAAACATCCTGAGGGAAAGGCTGGAAGGGAGCTGGATACAAGGGAGATGTCCAGGCAAGGAGCAGGAGCATGGGAAGCTCAGGCCAGGCTGGGAGCAGAGCCCCTCCAGCAGCATCTGGGGGTTCCCAAGAGCAGGAGGAGTTTGGGGTGCCCAGAGCTCCCTCTGGGTGCTGTGGGTGCTGGGGAACACTAACCCAGAGAGTGGGATAATGGGATAGGGAATAGGGAACTGCTTCCCAGGTCAGGGATGATCACAGGGGCACTTAACACCGACAACAAACTCTTCTCTACTTCACAAATGATCATCAGCACTCGGGTCCAATGATCCAAACCAAACTGAACCCAGCATTTTCTCTGCCTATGAAACACTGAAGGTTTTTTCCCCCATCTGTTCTAATTAATCTCATTAGATATGAATTAACAGAATATTGCTGAAGGAAATATTTTGTTTTGTTTTGTTTTGTCAAATGAATGTTTAGTTCCAATAAACCCTTTCTATTCTCGGGATTAAGTGTTAAATATTTCCAAGCCAAATATTTGGTGGGAGAAGATACACACACATCCCCCCCCAGTTCCAATTGTCAATACCAACACTCCTTTTGCCCAGAGTTAATGGAATTAATGTCACTTGCTCAGTCAAGGGGCATTGCAAAGCCTGGGTCTTATCTGTGACGTGCACAGATAAACAGATTTACGAGGCAAGATCTCCCACGGCACCTTGTCTTTCAAGGTCACAGGTTACACTGCAGAGGAGCCACTTCCAAGACACCCTCACAAATGTGCCTAAATCAAAGCTAACAGAACATATTGATCTATATATTCATGGAGCCCACAGACATGCCCAAAATATCAGTTGGGATAATTCTATTTCAAATTGCATTTAAATCCTGCCTGTTTTACCACACCTCTGTCTGCCAGGAAGCACATCAAACAACCAAACCATTCTTTTGTCTGAAGTTATCATCACTTCTTTTTCTAGAATTCGAATGAAAATCTAAGCAGAACAAAATTAAACCTAATTTAACTCATTCTGTTGGTTAAATTAGGCTGCATCTAAATCATGAAACCTCTTGTTCATATATTTGATTTCTCCCTGCAGTGAACAAAACAAATTATTTGTTTCAGGGAGCAAGATCCTATATGGAATATGAGTGTGTAACAGCACAACCACTGTCAGGCTCTGCTCTGCCTCACAAACCCTTGGCCTTCCCTCAGTGAGCTGCTTACAAGACACAAAAAATGAGATTAGCAAATAACTGGGAGATAATGCCAGTAAGGCATCCTGGAAGACTTTTCCATCATTTCTATGATAATGAACACCTGCCTGTGTGGAGCTGTATTTCTCCTGGACATTTGCAGCAACCTCAACCAACAGAAAAGAAAAAGAAACCAATTTTGTGGCCATCTTCACAGAGTGCCTTAGACTGAGGAGCTACAACTCAATTTTCTAAACCAGTTTAAAAACTCTATTACGATGAATTTCCTCGTTAAAAATAAATAAATAACCCAGCATGTATAAGCTGAAGCCCTTTTACAAGCTCTTAAAAACTGTGCTATGGGCTAGATCTTAGATTAATGTTTGTGATGCACACTGAAAACCTGTAAAGCATTTATGTAATTGCTGAGCATTATTATTTTTATTACTGCAACAGATGGAACCAATCCATCTTCGTAGATAATATCTCATAAATGATTCATTATTATTCCTTTAACCTAAAGTCTTTTATATTTTGCAGATCCATGAGAAATAACTGTTAGGAGGCTCCATGCATAAAATAGTACATAAACTACCTAATGTCTTGCAAATGTAGTAGCCTTGCTGATATTCAGGCCTTTTAACGTTCACATGGCTGCTGTTGCTCTCACAATCTGCTGCTCCTCCTCATTTTCCAGCACAGCTTTTCAGGTGATGGAAACCATCACTGCAAACCAGGGGTAAATGGCAAATACGGACCAGAAAAATACAAATATCACCCAAAAACGCACAAAAAGAAGTTTATAGTGTGGGACTCGTGGCTTTGATTGCTGAAGGACCAGAAAAACACGAATATCTCCCAAAAATGTGCAAAAAAGAAGTTTCTAATGTGGCACTCCTGACTTTGATTGCTGAAGGACCAGAAAAACACGAATATCTCCCAAAAATGTGCAAAAAAGAAGTTTCTAATGTGGCACTCCTGACTTTGATTGCTGAAGGACCAGAGCTCTGTGATCACACTGCCCCATCCTCCCTCGGCCCAGGAACTTTTGGACCAATTTTAATCCAATCAGAAAGCCAGGTAGACATCTCCCAGATATCATTTCCTATCAGCCTAATGAAAACTGATGGCTGGCAAAGGACACAAATCGGTGCTGTCACTGGCAGAAAGGCTTAAATGGGAGCTCAGCAGTCCCCCCCAGGCCAGGGCCGCCTCTGGCCACACAGACACTCTCAGACAGAGCAGATGCCATCTCCTGCCCACCCCAGAGCTGACAGACAGGCCACTGATGATGTTCTGAATGGAGAAAAGCTTGTCTAAAAATGTATTAAAGCTTGGCACAAGCAACATAATCATAATGATATCAGTGACTGATAAGCTCAGCCTTTTAAACATGAAAAAAGCTGATTTACACACCAAAAAAAAAGCATTTCTTGGATTGTTAGAAGAAAACACAGAGAGAGAAGCTAAACCCACCACATCTAAATTATTATTTTGATACTGACCTTGGAAGAATCAATGGCCTAAACAATTCCCAGAGCCCAATCTGAAGCACTGGGCCAAATAATCCATGGGATGGTTTGGGTTACTCCATCTGCTCATTTACACACAGAACAATTAACCAGTGTAATGGGAAAAGCTCATTGCAAATGATGAGCCCTGGTGTGATATCTGAAATATCTTTGGGGTTTATCAATGAAAAAATAAATGTTCTCCATGTAATACAGACATTTTGGATGGGAAGTAAAGTTTATTCTACTTACATTTACCCCATGGAAGGTTCTGATCTTGGAGAACTTTTCCAACCTAAACAATTCCATGATTCTACAGCCCAGCTCTTCCCAACTCCTTGACTCAATCCATGACTAAAAGCCACAGCACCAGGAGTTTCCACAGGTACCTGCTCCTCTTCCTGTTAATTCTTCCCACCTTCACTAAGAGAAGGGAAATAATTTTCAATTCTATTCAACTGCCGACCTTTGAAACCCCCTGCTCAACCCACTTCTTACAGAGGAGTTTTATTCCTCATTAACACATATTTACTTTAGATGGAAAGATGAATTTGGGGGCTGAAACTGTGGAACTTTGCCATCAGGCACTTTGACATTGGCTCTCTTTTAAAAATGTTGTAAGGAGTTACTATTTCCCTTGGAAACCACATGAAAGCATCTCTTGAACAAGTGGAGCTATCTTTGACTTGAAAAGTGCCATGTGATCCCAGCCATTCCACTTCCAACCAGTTTCCAACCCATTCTGACTCACAAAAAAATAGTGAGCTGCCTTGAAAGCTCGCCTTTAAAAGTCTAAATTCATCTCCAATTTTCATGAAAATTCATGCAAAAACACAGTTTTCAATCCCCAAAAAAGGAAAGTCAAATGTAGAATAATGTGTTTTCCAAGCAGCTTCAAATTCCAGGTTGGAATGAGGGAGTGTGGAGCCGGATCTTCCTCTGGTCAAAGAGCTGCCAGTCTTGGGATGACAATGCCCTCCGAAAAATCCTTCCCAAAGAGGAACCCTACAGAGTTCAGGATTGAGGCATCCCAGTAAAAAGCCAATCCTCAAATCCTTCATCTCTGGTTGAGCTGTTCAATATCCCACCAGAAGGGCTGGGATTTATAAAACGACCTTTCCAAAATAACTCCTTTCCCATTCCTCTTGCCACAGAAGAGATGTGTTCCCTACAAACCCAGCCCCAGATCTGCTCTTTTTGTGAACACCTCAGTCAAACACCACGAGCTCCACTCCAGTCCAGACCCTTACATGAAATGACTTTGCTGCAAGCAGGAGAACGACATTTCCTCCAGCTCCAGGCAATCCCTCTCACACACATTTAGAGAATCTCTCCCAACTGGTACCAGCTGCCTTTGGACAGCGTGGGTTTGGTGAGTTACCAAACCAAGCCCTGCCTGGGAGAACAATGTGCCAGCAGAACTCCGCTTCTCCCAGGCGTGTGTTCCGTGTTTTCCTTGTGCTCGGCTGTTCCCGCGAAGGCTCGAGCGGCTCCGTTACCACCCTGGCCCCTGAGCGCGCACGCTTTAACTCCGTTACTCAGTTAATTCTTTTCCTTTAACGTGAGGGGTTTTAAATACAACTCCCAGCTGCTCAACATAACGAGGTTTCGTCCGCAAACTTCTAGCGAGCGCGAGGGTAGAGAGAAAAGAAAAACCCCAGCTTTAAAAAACACATTATTTTACAGCAAGGGAGAGAACAGCAAGCACTCGGCCGAGGTGATTGGTTAGGATGACAGCTCTGCAGTGAAATATATTTTCATTTCAGGAGCCCCACAGCTATTTTGAATTTAATTGCATGGAAGACCACCAGGATTTTTTCTCAAACACAAATCCAAAGCCTATCACCAAAGAAACAACTGTTACGCACAGGAAACCAATCTTTCTGAAGCCTACCACCAAAGAAACGATTATTACGTGCAGGAAACCGATCTGAGATGTTGAAATGGTTTTAAAGGAACCAAAAAGGGGTAAAAAAATGACGGGAAGTGTGACTTTCAAGCGTGCACCAAACTGGGGTTTGGTGCTTTGGTAGAAGGAGAAGTTTTTAATTAATTTATTAGTAGGGAGAGAGCTGTACAGGAACAATGTCCCCACATGGTGAGGGAGAGGTGGAACGATGGGGAAAGCGGGGTCATCCCTTCTTTTTGTATCTCTCAGGAGCAGAAATGAGACTTAAAACACCTCTGAAGGTGCCCAGCATTGTCTTACCTTGCTGGAGGTGGGCTCAGGGACGTGGAGGGTGCCAGGTTCAGAGAAACTTTGCAGCTGCCAAGAGAGAGACAAAGATGGGAACATTACATTTTCCAGGTAAATTGGGGCACGTTTTGAAACAGAATAACGTGAAAAAGACGTGAGATTGTAAATTAATTCTGCAACGTTTAATGCAGAAAATGTTCCCCCTGCTTGGTCATGTTACAGGACGCTGAATATTTGATAATTTGGGAGCAGGGAATGGCTGGAGAAATGGGAAAGAGTGGGATAAAGGCAGGTAATAAAGGGTGGGTCTGTAGATAAGCCACTCCAGAGAAAACGTGTGAAATTAGAATTGCTGAACTAGGGGGAAGGAAACACAAGTTACTAAATTGTGCTACTCTGACACTTCCCATTCTCAGAGAGCACATGAATCACGGAGAAGGCTGAATATTTGTCACAGCTGTGATTTCAGCATCAAAAAGAAATAATTTTAGCTCAGATTTTAGGGGAGTTTCCAGAAAATTTGTCAGTTCAGCCAACCGGATCCTAAACTTCTCCACGATCTTCTGCAAGGGGAGCTTTCTTTGGGGTTGGACCCACAAAGGAACTCTTGAAGCCACCGTGGTGACCAAACGTGGCCAAGGGCCTCGGTGGCCTCGTGGACCACCCTGAGATGTCACAAGCTGCATTTTGATGCCTTTGGGTGCTTTTAAACCGATGTGTGAGCCGAATATTTTTAATTTCAAAGACGAAGAACCGTCAGCAATACAAAAATACCAAAATGCTGAACCACAGCTTTCGGGTTTTGACGATAAAAAATGATGCCCTTAAGTTTTCTGCTCTCCAAAGCAGTGGGGTTTTATTCTTGGCAGTGACAAAACTCCAGTTCCACCCGCAGTCCTGACTCACTGGGAGTGTTTGGGAGGGGAAGTGGCCTAGCTCCATCAGCCTGCACTAGGAGCTGTAGCTGGCAGCAAAAAGGAATGGTTTATATTCCAAAAAAATATAGGATTCTGGAGTAAACAAACTATTTTCGAGTTCAGATTGGATTTTATAGCAGAGAAGAGGAGATATGAAACTTGGAAAGTATTTAAAAGCTCAAAGTAAAATATTTTATGTGAAACAAAATGTTGCATTCAGTTCTAAGTTAATAGTTTCTGCTGGAAAAAAAGGCCAACAATTCTGATTTTGTTTTTCAGAGTGAATTTCTCTATATTGCTCTTACAAACCCTGCCAAACACAGGCACACACACATGAGTATATCCAAATTTTAACCCCCATGAGTCCAGGTTCTCTTCCCACACTTATTTGAGCCATGAGCTGATGCAGACACTTGTATTCTCCCAGATTCTTGCTACCACCCAAAATCGAAAAATGGCTTTAAATCCCTCTAAAATGTTAAGAAGGAGATTTTGATGGGGGTTAAATCAACCCAAGGTGAGCTGCAGTGGAAAGGGGGTGTCCTGCTGGCTCCCTCCTTTGCTGTGCTGCCCACACTCCGCTTCTCCTCTCCTACCTTTGGCATCTGCCTCACTTGGTGGTGAATCAGTGCAGCAAATGAGGCAGCAAAGAACCAACTCTCCCGAAAACAGCGACTTGTTTGCTGCCAGTTGAGCTCCCTGAATCAGCTCCTCGCGGGGCAAACGAGCTCTGGGATCACATGGTTTGGGGAGCAGGAGGAAAAAAGACGGTTCTGTGATATCTGTGTAATGTTTTTACGTCAGCTGAGCGTGGAGTTATCTCTAACCTAAGGCCTTGCAGCACCCCTCTGTTTCAGAGCTCTCCTGTCAGGTACAAATAATCTGGTTTTATGCCCACTGAGAGAAGGAAAAAAATCTCCAAACCTACCCACATTTTGAAAATTTCTCAAAAGCAATTACAAGGCAACTCATGCAGTTGTTGTTTCTGAGACATAAATGAGGCTAAGACTATACCTAAATGTACTTTTTGCAGTGGCTCATAGGGTTTTTTTCTCTGTGAACCTTTATTGTTGGAGCTTCCCTTCTCAGGCCCTGTGCACTCAGTGTTTCATGGCTGAAGCCTCGGATATTTGCTGCAGGCTCGTGCTCCAGCCCCACTGGAGGCTCAGCTGGCGATGCAAGACATCCCCAGCTCTCATTCCCAGAGCAAACTGCTCAGAGAACAGGATTAAAACTCCTAATATCCCCCAGGATGACTCTCAGGCATATCCTTGGGGATTGATCCGTCAGCTGCTTCACAGCTTGTGTTTAGCAAATACGTTTTTTCCTGTGGAAATCCTGCCTAACAGGTTAAAAGGGGATTTTCCATTTCTTTTTCACTCTGTAACCCACAGCAAAAACTGAAGTGTGATGGCAGAAATAGCTAAAGCTGACCTGAGACCCCCCTCCAGTCCTGCTTTTCATCTCCAGCTGCATCCCCAGCACCTCCCCTGCGGCACGGGGAACTCGAGATCAGACCAAGAGCTCGGCTTTGGAAAGCTCAGCCTGAGGGACGGAGAGAAAATCCCTGCTCAGCCTCATCCCCGAGCCGATCCAGTGGATCCCCGACCCCATCCCAGGCGAGGTGTGGGAGCGTGGGAGGAGGTGGGAGGACAGGTCTGGCCCCTTCCACACTTTCTGGAGCTGCAGGGAAGAGCTGGTCCGAGACAAGAACATTCACAGGAAACCTTCCGCCTAAAATAGGCGTTGTTCTTCTACACCTCCCACTGAACAGTGGGTACAAGCCAGGAATACAGACTTTGGAAGCGGATTCCGAAGAGCTCTGAGGAATGTATCGAGAAGTCCATATGGTTTTGCCAAATCAAGTGTGCAGAACTGGGTAAATTTAGCCGAGCGCTGAGGAGCTAAAATTTGTCTTGTTTGACCCAAGTGGAAGGAAAAGAGTCATGAGGCTCTTAGACACAGATCCATCTGACTGAATCAGCTCGGAGAGGGCAAGAATTGATGAGTAACACATTATTTCATGTGTGGAAACAAAGGGACACCTCGGCTCCCAGAGGAGTGCCGAGGAACAGGAAAGCTCTCCCCAGACAGGTCTAAATAACGCGACTTTCTCCAACATGTTTAGGTGGTGAAATTCCGAGTGACAAGCGCTTGGCGCTCCGACAGCTGGGCCCACGGCTCCAAGTTTTCCTCCGGTAGTTCCAGAGAGTGAAAGCTTTGTTTGAAACGAAGGTGGAAATTCTTACAATGAGACAGGAGGTGAAAGCTCTGAGGGAAGTGACGCGTCGCTCATTGTAAAAGTCGCCGGTGTTCCGCAGAGCGAGGTGCCAAGAAAACAAGGAAAGGTTTCCCAAGCCTCCCAACGCCGTCCTGTTTCCATCTGCACTGGGATGGCTCAGCCTGGCACTGTTCATGCCATGCCCCTGGAGCACCCTTCAAATTCTCCTGTCACATCCAAAGACCGCCTCTCTGGAGCCTTTGGAAGCTGTGCTCGAGGTCAGGCTCAATTCCACCAGGTTCCAGTGGCTGAACTTTTCCATGCACAAACTTACAGGAGTAAATTTTGACTGTGAGCTTCTTCCTCACCTCAGATCCTGGGCTCAGTTTTAGGCCTCTTATGGCAAGAAGGACATTGAGGGGATGGAGCATGTCCAGGGAAGGGAACAGAGCTGGGAATGGGCTGGAGAATTCCTGAGGGAGCTGGGAAAGGGGCTCAGCCTGGAGAAAAGGAGCTCAGAGGGGACCTTGTGGCTCTGCACAACTCCCTGACAGGAGGAGGCAGCCGGGAGAGGATTTGGGATCTGCTCCCAGGGAACAGGGACAGGAGAGGGAACGGCCTCAGGCTGGGCCAGGGGAGGCTCAGGTTGGATATTTGGGAATATTTGGGAATATTCCTCATGGAAAGGGTTGTCCATCCCTGGCACAGCTGCCCAGGGCAGAGGTGGAGTCTCCATCCCTGGAGGGATTTCAAAGCCCTGTGGATGTGGCACTTGGGGACATGGGTCAGGGTGGCCTTGGCAGTGCTGGGGGATGGTTGGACTTGATGATCTTTGAGGGCTTTTCCAACCTTTATGATTCTCTGATTCTGTGATTTCCAAACACCTCCTCCCTCCCTCCTCGTCTGCCCTCTGTGATTGGAGGCTTTGGCAATAGTTCCCTGAATTCCCCCTGAGAAAGAGGAGGATTAGGATCCCAACAAAACCCCTATTTCTAGCGTGTCAAAAGAGTGGAGGATAATCCAACACCACACACAACAAAGTCCCCCAAATTCACACAGCAAGGAAAAGTGCAACTAGAAAAGGAAGGGCACGTTAAGCACCACTAATAACTTCAGTATAAGGTAATTATTTATAAAGCTGAATACAAAACAGTGAAGGGCAATGTTTGTGTAATCAGAAATGCAGGTGTGAACACATCTACAGGAAAGGAACACATGGAAGTCCTTTGTGATTGAACTTGTAGAGTTATCTAGAAAAAAATTAAAGATTTAAAGCTCGTTTTTAGTCTCACTAAGCCAGCCCTTTCCATACACACAGAAATGTGGGAGCCTGGTGGATGGAACACCCGGAATGCTGTTCTGAGAACAGTGAAATCCCAGAACCCAGGAGCTGCAGGTGAATCCTGGCACTGAACAAAAAGGCAGACTTCCCATCCAAACCTGCACTTTTACAAACCCTCATGTATTAAAAAACATGTTTATGCTGTTCAAAAATATTAGCCCGTGGTTCTGCAACTCTCACCATCCTCTCTTCTCCCTTGAACCTTTAATTAAGTCTCCACTCTGCTTCCAAGCAGCAGCAGCAGCCTAATGGCTTCAGAATATTTCCTTACAAACTTCAAAACACCCAGGCTCGCTGTGAGTTGCAGGCTTTGAACACGAGCTGCTTAAATAATCCCTTTTATTTTTATTTATTCTTGGAAATATCAGATTCTAATCCTCTCTAACCAATGCAATAAAAAAAAAAAAAAGGCATGGCTCTTTGGAATATTTTCCCTTTTTTGCCAGTTTTGTGATGAATCTGTGTGTAACTGCAGGATTTCTCACATGAAAAGTGTTCACAGCTGCAAAAAAAATAAAATATAAAACTGGTTTTCATCAGCAGATCTTAAAGAACTTTTACAAAGCACTGTTTCTGACAGATGGGGAACCTGAGACTCAGGCAGGAACTTCCCTAAGTCACCCAGCCAGGTATTGCAGGTTGGGTTTCTGCTGCGGGAGCACTTTGCTCTCGTGGCTCTTTAGGACTACCCAGAACAAACTGTGTGAGCCCTTCAGGAGCAGTTTTATGGCATCAGATTGAGAGTTTTCTTTGACAGGAGTGAAACACACCCTCAAAAATGGCACCTTGGGAAACTGAGGGGAGGAGAGAGGCCAAGTCCAGAGCCTGGGGCAGTGTGAAAATAAATCTGCCGCTATGAGTTTTAAATTGTGTGTTTTGCACAATAAAACGTTGAATTCCACACTGGCTTGGGGTGGAAGGACCTTAGAGCTCATCCCATTCCACCCCTGCCATGGGCAGGGACACCTTCCACTGTCCCAGGGTGCTCCAAGCCCCATCCAGCCTGGCCTTGGACACTTCCAGGGATGTGGTGGCCATGAACAGACACCTGAATGCAACATTGGAATTTCTACAGCTGTAGGGATTGTTCTGTATTTTGCTGCTCAACAAAAATGCAGCACAAGAAGCGAGCTTGGTCTTTCACATCACCACAAGCAAATTCTGCCTTCCAGTTTTGAGGTAAACTGGGTTTCGAGCAGCTGAAGATGAATACATGAATCTGTATTTTTATTTACTGTTGCAGAACATTTATGGCAGTTTTCTAAAAACCTCCACTTATCCTGCCTGTAGTGCCGTGCTCCCCTCAGATCCCCCTGATGGATTAATAGAGCAGAGCCTGCTGTGAATGCAAGACACATTTCCTCACAGATTTGTTTGAAATATAAACTCGGGGCTTAGTTTGCTAAACATTTGTTTTCTTCCCATTTCGATATTTGGAAAGAAAATAGATAGCTCATAATTAGTCAAACATTCACTGGAGAATGAAATAACCACCAGTCCCTTTAATCTGTTGTTCAGAATTCTGCAGGATCTGGAGCTCTATAAATAAATCCCTGCTTGCTCTTTTATATTTGCACCAGTGGCAAGAAATCCTTGACTCTGACTCGCTAACAAAGACTTTAGGGCTGTTTTCTGAGGTGTGAACCAACAAGGAGAGTTATTATTTTTTATGGCTTGCCCATTTAAACAGGAGGAGGCAAAGTCCAAGGCATTCAGGTTCGTGGCATCAAAGGAAGCGCTGCTCCTTGGCAGATATTCAATGAGGGATCCCAAACCATGCGTGGCAAACACGGAGCCCACGGCGCTGTAAACATTGGCCAGCATTTCTTGGTGGTCTGAGGTCACAGTTGTGTGTTTCAAAGGCTGGGAGTGAGGAGCTTTCCAGCTGCATGTGTCTCCTGGCCTGGAAGGGACCTTTAACAGCTCTGCAAGTGGCAGCTCCAACGTCCTGCCCACCTCGGATGGGAATAACCCAACACTTCCAGGCTGAGCACACGCAGCACTCGGCTGCACGGTTCTTTTTATACATCTTAGTGGGATCTGTCCAGCTGGAAGTGTGCAGGAATCACATGGCAGCTCCCAGCAGTTGCTAATTTGCAGCAGTGAAAATGAAAGGTTTGAAATAATTGTCCATTTCCCTCTAACACAAACCAATTCCCACTGTTCAGATGTTTTCAAAGTCCCAGTGACAGGCTGGAGTGCAACACTTCAAAATCGCTCTTCCAGCAATGGGAAATTATTTTAATAAAAGTTAGGGAACAATTGTGAGTTCAATAATCTTCTACTTGAGACCTACTTGAACACCTGAGATGGAGACTAAATATTGAACCAACAGATCTGGGAACTGACTTGTTGGTACTTCACGTTTTGGAGGCTGGGAGAACTCAATATTATTCACCTTTGAGTTCTGTCTTCAATATAAACACACTGAAGCAAAATTCTGGAAGTCTAATGCAGTAGATTATTTTTCAGCCCCTACCAAGTTTGTATTTTCTGGGTGCCAAGCCAGGGTAGGGCTGTGGTGAAAGAAATGAGATTTCTGTGTTACACAAACGCTGCAGGGCAGGAGAGAGGGGTGGGAGCTTAGGCTGACCTAACTCAGTTATCAGAGAACCCCAGACTGGTCTGGGTTGGAAGGAACCTCGAAGCTCATCCCAATCCACCCCTGCCGTGGGCAGGGACACCTTCCCCTATCCCAGGGTGCTCCAGGCCCTGTCCAACCTGGCCTTGGACACTTCCAGGGATCCAGGGGCAGCCACAGCTGCTCTGGGCACCCTGTGCCAGGGCCTCACCACCCTCCCAGGAAACAATTTCCTACCAATATCTAATTAAAATCTCTTTTATTAGTTTAAAACCATTCCCCCTTGTCCTATCACTACCTGGCCATGTAAAAATTCACTCTCCTCTGTTTCATAAGTCCCTTTTCATGCACATCCCCTGTACCTGCCACCCAAACCAAGTCACTAATTGAAAGACGATTTCTGGTCTGTAATAAACAGCACACATTAATCCCATTCATTATTTGGCATAAAGAATGCAGGCCAATTTGTATTATTTATGTGAAATTAGAACATCAGGGGTGTAAAGAGTCTTCAGACTTGAAATTTGGCCATGTCCTCACTGAGTAATTCGGTGTTTGCATTAACAGCTCGCTAACATTTCAATCGAGCACAAGAGGTGATTACACAAGGTCCCTGCCAAAGAGGTTCAGTGGCTCCAAAAACTGAGGACGGACAAAAGCCCAGGAAAAGAAGTAACCAAAGTGTGTTCTCCTAAAGGTAAAGAATTCCAGAAGCCAGGAGCACAGAGGGGCTCACACTAAACGCGGCAGAGGGATGGCACTGAGCCCCTCCTGCCCGGGGTCTGCAACA
The DNA here is from genome assembly GCA_013397815.1 of Aleadryas rufinucha. Taxonomy (NCBI): domain Eukaryota; kingdom Metazoa; phylum Chordata; class Aves; order Passeriformes; genus Aleadryas; species Aleadryas rufinucha. The sequence goes on from VZTH01001998.1 coordinate 57,570, forward strand.
CCAGGCTGGGACTGAACCAATAAATAACCACAGGCAGGGAGGGAACCAGATCCATGAGGGATGGCTTTTGGGGTTGGAGAGGTTTGGAAATGTGGTGGAAATGCAGAGGGTTTTTTTTCCTCTCATCTCCACCATGGCAAACTTCCACAATCGTGTTCATTTGTCCGGGGGTTGTTGAAAAGTCTGATTTTCTTTTATGTTGGAGGGATCAGGTAAAAGTCACAGCAATTCTGCCCTTCAAAAATAGCTATTTTAGGATTATGAGGGCACTCTCAGCAGGTCTTCAAGATACAGAATTCCTGGGCTGCAGGGCTGGTCTGAGGGTCCTGGGGGAGGAATGGCCTGCAGTGACTTTCATCAGCCAGTCACATCAACCCACAAACACCATTCCCATGGGACAAAGACCTTCTGAGTCCCAAGCAATTTCTGGGAATGTCACCCAGGAGAAAGCATCACACAGCACAAATTTCAGAATGATAGTTTCAGACCTTGGGTCCTGTGAAAGACTGGAGAAATTGGGAATATCTTTCTCTTTGCTCTTTGATGCCCACGATGAGGAGCTGAAGCCATGAAAGGGCAACACATGGGAACAAACACCACGGTGTGGACAGCAGAGAGCAGGACTAAACATCCATTCCCATCCCTGCATGGTCAGGATCTCCACTTGTACCCAGAATTCCATCTCCAATCAGTCTAAAACAGAGAGATAAACTGGGAAACATGGACACTGTGACACCGCCACTCCTTTTTGCATCATCTTGCTGAAACACCCTGAGCCAGGTCTGCTCTGTGGCTTAGGACAGGCTTCCAAAGCCTCCTTCCAGGACTAAAACATCCTGAAATGATTATTTCCCTGAGCTGAACCAACATTTATCAACCTAAAATATGTTTTCCTGAACAAGCACTGGGTCTACCTTGTCACAAAGCTTTGGGCAGACCAGGATACACTGGGAATATCCAACGTGGCGGGACGAGGATACTTCACAGGTGAATTTGGGATGGATTTGGAGTGTTCATCTGCAACCCCAGGCAAGGAAGTGACAGCAAAACCCCCAAAAAGCAGAACACAAAGCACAGGGTGAGGGTTCAAGCCCACCTCCCTCTGGTTCCACAGAGTGAAACTCCCAGGAGAAAAGCTGCAGCCATCGGCACACGAATTCCTACAGCATTTCCACTCGGCTTTCAGGAGAAAACTGAAGTGGGAGTAGCAGTAGTTTCACACATACAAAAGGAGCCCTATTTATAAAAAAAAAAAAAAAAAAAAGAGAAAAAAAAAGAAAAGGCTAAAGAAGCAGGAAGCAGAGGAGTAAATGACAGTGGTAGGGAGAAGAGATGTCTCCTTCCATTTAGACAAGCAGACATACTCTTGCAGTTTAATGGATTAGAAGGACTCAGAGATATTTACTGTCTAGCCACGTAAGTACATTCCAGCTCTTGATTTGCTTTTAGCATCAAAACCAGTCATATATTACATCAGTGGGATTCTTGTTTGCTGAAATAAGTGAATAATTCGGGGAGTATATTCAATTCACTCTTTTTACATTCCCTTGTTTCATCTGGGCTCATTTTCCATGAGATGCCGTTTGGGAAACTGCAGCTGGGAGCACGTGGCCAGCGAGACAGGTTGGTCGAGAGCTGCCATCTCCACCCATTTGCTGGGCTGCATGTTAAATTAATAATGTTAATGTTAAATTAATAACATGCAGGCTGAGTCGTAACGAGCTTGACGTGCATCACTTTGGGGGGTTTGGCGTGCAGAGTTCAGGGACACAACCCAGCTGAGCCAATTCCATGGCTCATCTTTGCCAAAAGGTGCTCCTTCATCCCCTCGTTCTCATCCTCCTCAGCTCCACGTCCCCATCACTTTGGGGGGTTTGGCGTGCAGAGTTCAGGGACACAACCCAGCTGAGCCAATTCCATGGCTCATCTTTGCCAAAAGGTGCTCCTTCATCCCCTCGTTCTCATCCTCCTCAGCTCCACGTCCCCATCACTTTGGGGGGTTTGGCGTGCAGAGTTCAGGGACACAACCCAGCTGAGCCAATTCCATGGCTCATCTTTGCCAAAAGGTGCTCCTTCATCCCCTCGTTCTCATCCTCCTCAGCCCCATGTCCCCATCCCCTTCCTTCAAGACGAGCCAGCTGGGTGGACTAAAATGGCACAAAACACCTTTTTTTGCTGTTTTGGCGGTGTGGGTTTTCTGCTGGTTTAGGGTTCTCAACCAGCTCCCGGAAAGGTCGAGAAGTCAGCGCAGAAAACAAAGCCCAAGCCAGGAAAAGAGGAAGGAACAGATTGCTGTATCATCAACCCCGCCATCAGAGTACCTGGCAACGGCTTCACACTTGTTCTTCTCATGGAAGGAAAAAAAATGTGACAGTTCTGAAATAGGTAGAACCTTGTTTCTATCGCTAAAACCTGCGACTTCTGGAGTGACAACCTTCTGATGCTCCGTGGAACAACCACCACGGTAACTTGCCCTAAAAAAATCTTAACCCATCATTCTTTTTTCCTATTGCAGGGCTGAAAATTCAGCCAGTCAGAGATAGCCAGTAAAAACAGAAACATCAGCCATCTAAATTCCCATAATATTGACTTGAAACAAAATACACCAGTGTTTACTCTATTGCTTTGGCGTGGGTTGGTTTGTTTGCAGTCAAACCGTAATTTATACTGGCTCCTCACATATTGATATGTTGAGGAAATAAACAGTAAATACTATTTCCAATCCATCTGTTTAACTTGTTAGAAAAACAACAGTCAGAGGCTTTTCAGAATTGTAGTTTTTCTGTACAAACCCAAATTGGGAACGGGAGTTTTGTTCCGCTCCGAGTGCTCTGTGTGGGTTTGGATGAAGTGTGGCTCCAGTCTGACTTCCCAGCTCTCGCTCCAGGTCCTGGCAGAGGTTTGGGGAGTTTGCAGGGGATGTCTGGAGGGAACCCACCACATCTGTGAGCCTGGCTGGAGCCATCCCACTCCTCCCTGCTTCTCTTTGTCTGACACACGGCTGGGACTTTTAGGGAAAAACCTCACCCACTAACTGGGAGCTTTCCATGAACTCGGCTCCTTCCTGATTGTCCCACTGGCTCTGGAGTGGAGAAACTCAGCTGGGGCATAAAAAAGGGGTTTCCTTGTAATTTCAGTTCTTCACAGAGAAATGAAGGTGTTTATGTAACGTTTGTTCTTGAAACTCATCAAGCACTGAGCAGCTTTTGAGGGCTGCTCTGTCCTAGGGGCAGCACTGCTCCGAGGGTTTCACCTGGGCAGGGATACACAGGGACACTGCTGGACAACGAGGTCTGGAGAATTCATTCCACCCCAGCCCTGCTGTGTTTAAAGCAGCCAGGATGGACAGGGCTGGGAGCNGAACCAATGAGATGAACACCAGAACTTGTCAGAAGTAGCAGCTGGTTACCAGTGAGTGAAGGTGGGATGGGTTTGTGGTGGGATGGAGAGGAAAGGGTAGGATTTAAGGAATAAGTTTTTCACAGTGAGAGTGGCAAAACACTGTCACAGGGTAACCAGAGAAGCTGTGGCTCCCTCTGGATCCCTGGAAGTGNTAACGTTTGTTCTTGAAACTCATCAAGCACTGAGCAGCTTTTGAGGGCTGCTCTGTCCTAGGGGCAGCACTGCTCCCAGGGTTTCACCTGGGCAGGGATACACAGGGACACTGCTGGACAACGAGGTCTGGAGAATTCATTCCACCCCAGCCCTGCTGTGTTTAAAGCAGCCAGGATGGACAGGGCTGGGAGCAACCTGGGCTTGTGGGAAGTGTCAGGTTGGAAGTAGAGGGGCTTTAAGGCCCCTTCCCACCCAAACCACGCTGGGATTCTGGGTTTCTGCGAAAGCTGAAGCAAAGCAGCCCTGCAGTGCCCTACCTTGACATTTAACTATTAAATGCTAAAAGTTTTAGCAAGTTGTCCAGCAGGGCACAGACACCAAAGAGGGGCATGGGACTTTTTTGGCCTGTTGAGCTAATTCATCCTTTAAGCCAAAAAATTTTATTTGAGAAGATAAATAAAGAGAAGGAAAAAAAAAATTTAAAAAAGGGAGAAGGAAGAGGAGAAGGAGAAGGAGAAGGAGAAGGAGAAGGAGAAGGAGAAGGAGAAGGAGAAGGAGAAGGAGAAGGAGAAGGAGAAGGAGAAGGAAGAGGCC
>VZTH01001998.1:61748-92783 GCA_013397815.1 Aleadryas rufinucha
AAGGAGAAGGAGAAGGAGAAGGAGAAGGAGAAGGAGAAGGAGAAGGAGAAGGAGAAGGAGAAGGGAACAAATGAGATGAACACCAGAGCTTGTCAGAAGTAGCAGCGGGTCACCAGTGAGTGAAGGTGGGATGGGTTTGTGGTGGGATGGAGAGGAAAGGGTAGGATTTAAGGAATAAGTTTTTCACAGTGAGAGTGGCAAAACACTGTCACAGGGTACCCAGAGAAGCTGTGGCTCCCTCTGGATCCCTGGAAGTGTCCAAGGCCAGGCTGGACAGGGCTTGGAGCCCCCTGGGACAGTGGAAGGTGTCCCTGCCCATGGCAGGGGTGGAACTGGATGAGCTCTAAGGTCCCTCCCAACCCAAACCAGGGCAGGATCCCCTCTTTGGCCTCAATCACCAAGCAAACAAGGCAGTGGAGTCCAGCTGCCTCTGTCAGGATTCATGTTCTGCTGAAAGATGGGGAACAAAATTCCTTCTCTTCAGCCTGTTACTGTGTGAGTGTGAGTAAAGCACTGCCAGGGAACAGGGGAGGGAGAAGTGTTTGTTGAGTCCTGTACAACGAGAGAGAACTACCAGCTTTTAAAGGCTCAATTAAGCTGCTTTCAAGATCTAGGCCAGCAAGTTAGTACCTTGCTTTAAATATTAAAACTGTGGAGATGGATCTGAGCCTTACACTCCAACCCCGAGGTAGGTAATTTAAACCATCTGCACTGCAGAGCTGCTGCTGGAGCCAATAAAAATATTTCATAATTACTTTTTGCTTCCTTTTTTCACCAGGATCAAATATCAGCATTGTTAAAGGTCAGAAACATTCCACTTTTCAACACTTTGAGGAAAAAATGCTTCTCTAGGTAGCCAGTAAAGAGTTTTCATAGCAGGAATATCCTCAGCTGTAGGTTATGAGCTTTGGAAGAGCAGGTTCCAGACACTCATCAGATTTCTGATACCAGGATACATCCCAACGATTTTATTTCCATTCTGTGATTTCGAGTGTTCTCCCCACAACACCCACTCAGAAGAATCTTTCAATGTATTTTAGGTTCATTCCATGTAACTCTTGATAAGTTTTGCATTTCTTTTCGTAGCCTGTCTTGGTCAACTGCAGATCTTTTCTAAGAAAACAGAATTGAAATGCCCTTAGCTTTTTGTGTAATTTCCAGCTCTCTAACAATGGATCAAAATACATAAACAGGCTACAGCTGTTCAACCTTCCAAATCCTGACACCTCCTCCCTCTGTTTGGGACTCCAGCCTCTATTTCTTTTTGTCCTCGACTTTTTGTGGACTGAAATCCAATCCTTTTGTCTGCATCTGCTGCTAAAAGCCATTTCTCCCCAGCCCCAGCCCAGTCCCCTCGTGTCTCATTAAGCACATTTACATTTGGCTCAGGAAATCCCAACCAGAGCATTTCATGCCCAGTCACAGCGCACTGATGAGAGGAGCTCTCTGCTTGTGGCTTCTGGAATGACACGTGGTGATACACCGTAACTGGGGGGAATTAAACAGAATCTTTAAAATCTAATATTTTTTTTAAATTTAAAATTTAAAAAAAATTTCTGCCCTTTTACAGAATTTTATTAAAAAAATAATTCGTTTTCTGCAGTAGGCAAAAATTAAACTGAATTAAAGTGCACATAAAAAGTGAAATTTTGCATTTATTCAGTGAGTTGGACATTTTTGTGAAGCTGCTAAAGCTGACCAGGAAGGATTATCTCCTCAGGAAGGTTTTACCAAGGAATGGCAGCCATTTGGTGCCAGCAGCCTTCCCAAGGTGCCACGATTCCATCGGGAATAGCAGGAATTCTGAACCACCACCATGTGATGAAATCATCAGCTCTGAACCAATCCCTTCCAGAAGTGCCCAGTGAACCTGCTCAGGTGGCAGGGATGTCAGGAGATCCCAATCCTGGCACACAGCAGTAGGAAGCCATTCCAGACTGGCTCCTCCAAGTCCCATTGGCTCCAGCTCAAGGCTTCTATTGATCATTCCCGTGGCAGCACGGAATAAACACGGAAAAATAACACAGCAAGAGGGAAGGGAGCTCTCAGGAGCCCAGCCCTGAGTCACTGGGGGTTTCACCCAGACAAATGGGGTCTTGGGATTCCAAACCAACAGGAGGAATGATCTGTAGGGCACAGGTGCAGGATGCTCACCCCAAGGAGCAGCTTCCACCACCTGAACTAACTGTGCATCCCAGCTATATCCCAGCAGCTCCCACGCGAGGCTCCAAGAGAAATGAGCAGCGTCAGACTGATGTCGAGCTAATGAAGGAAGTCAGGGCTGTCCCCAGAGTGAATTGTCACATTCACCTCCACAGGAGCAGATGGGAGAAGCAGGCTCCTGGAAGCTTCTGTGGGAGTTTACAGCCAACAGCTCAAGGACTTGTAGACCTTGAGCTTTCAAAGCGTGACTTGCAGAGAAGGGACAGCTCTGGGTGTCTCCAGCTGCCGGCGCTGAGCAGGGCTCTGGTTCCTGCACAGAGCCTGCCAGCAGTGTCACTCTGAGCTGGATCAGGCCTCAGGGCATTGTCACCACCACGAGACACACCAGGGTCACAAAGTGGAGGCCTCTCTGCTGTAACAGGGATGGGGTGAGGATGGGCTCCAAGGCTTTGTCCACGCTTTGGAGAACATCCCTAATCCAGCAGCATTAAGGGTGATCCAGCTTCAGAGGCAGAACAGAATCAAGGAACGATTCATAGAAGCATGGATTGGATGGGAAAGGACCTTTAAAGGTCATCTAGATCATGGCAGGGACACCTTCCACTGTCCCAGGTTGCCCCAAGCCCCGTCCAGCCTGGCCTTGGGCACTTCCAGGGATCCAGGGACAGCCACAGCTTCTCTGGACACCCTGTGCCAGGGCCTCACTGCCCTCATGGTAAAAAACTCCTTCCTGATATCTAATCTAAATCAACCTAAATCCTGCAGTTTAAATCCATTAACCCTTGTGGTCTTTAACAGGTCCTGCTAAAAGTCTGTGCCTTTCTCTTCCTTGCAGGCCCCCTCGAAGAACTGAGAGGCTGCAGGAAGCTCCTCCCAGAGCCTTCTCTTCTCCTGTTAAGAACATTCATGTTGCTTACACCAAACCAACCATCCAACTAATATGATCCATCATGTAAAAAATGTGAGATCATTAAAACCCAGAGATTTTAAATTAACATGATCTCAAGCACATCTGGCTCAGGAATATTAACCAGCCCCGCCGCGGTCCCTCCGAGCCAGCAGACACAGTGCGACCACGACACCAGCCCAAGCCTGGCACGCCCTCCTCCCTTCCCGACTCCCAGGCCAGAAGAAGGCTCAGTTCAGCCCTTTGGAACATTCTTCTCCACCCACAGAAGCTGCACATTTTATCCCAGACATTGTGCCTGTGGTACAGGCAGCAAATTCCTCAGCTGGGAACAAAGGAGCAGCGCTGGCGTCGGGCAGGGTGGGTGAGGAACTTCCTGCCCCCAGGAAACGAGGAGCTCCCCTGTTGGTGCTGCCATCAGCACCCACCAGCACTCTGCCCTGCCTCTGTTCTGGGGCCAAACCTGCCCCTGGCCAGGAGAAAATCCAGGCATTCTTTTCTCTCACTTTCCCCTTTCCCACCCTCACACAGGCTCACAGAAGATAAGAACTCAGAAATAATAAATACTCAGAGAAGGTCAAATGCAAGAGCCCTCTGACTTCTGCTTCTTTTAAATCCTTATTCCAATCTCTTTTGTTTCCACTGCCCCCACTCACCACCACCTCTGCAGAATCCCTGATTTGGAGATATTCTCTATCACAGAAATCGCCTGTACACCCCTGGTACCTCTGATCCAGCCTCTCTTTTCTGTGTCAGACAAAAGCATCAACGCCTGTTTCTGGAGATCTTTAGAGTCTCTTGTTCTAAAAAAATCTGTAACCGTCACCACAAGCATCCATACAACTCTCAGGTAAAAGAAATTAGCCTGTCCATGCTATTTAAATTAAAGAAAACACTGCAATACAGCATTTCCAGCTGGCTGGGCACGGAGCAGCAGAAGCAAAGCTCTCCCTCCCCTCTTTGACCCAGACAGGCCTGGAACTGAAACAGGTATTTGAGCCTGAGTTCCTCTTCCTGAGCAGATCCTCCCAGCTGGGCCTAACTGATGTGAGTGAGAGTGTCTGGAGAGTGTTTGAGTCCTTTTCCCTTCACAAGGCTTTATCTCAGAGTAAAGAGAGGCAGAGAAGTGCTCTTAGGTCTGGCTTACTGCAGAGAGCTGAACAGCACCAGCCTCAGAACTCAGTCCCAGCTCTACTCAAATCCCTTCTCCAAATTCATTCCTTCTGCTGGTACATGCTGAAAGTTGGGCATCAAGTTGTGCTCAGCAAAAGGCAAAAGACTCCAAAATCTTCTAAGCATGAAGTTGTGTTTTACCCTGCCTGGTGCAAATGTGACTGAGGGGCTCTGATGTGGCACAGAGAGATCGAGATTCAAAGTAAATTCTCTGCCTGCAAAGTTCTCTTGGATAACCAAAAATATCGCAAAGAATTTATAAACTTCCTCAGTTATTCCAGGTTTTTCAGTGTTCACAAGAGTGTCAAATATTCAACCACTGGGTGAAACCACTTCACAGAAATGGAGGTAATTTATTTCAATTTAATACCCAATTATCCTCTGACATCTCTAGGTGCCTGATTTTAGAAACAGAATTCTTTCCAAAAGTTCAGAGGAAGAAAAACTAAAGCTCCATGTCTAAAGCAGGACTAAATATTGCAATCACTTTTCATGCATTTTTTAAATGTTAATTTTGTTTGAAGTCCTTAAACCATTTCCCCACACCTATGAATAAGTAATCTCGTGCCTGGGTGTATTTTATTTGTGTGCACAGAAAAAAATACAGCAGTGTATCCTAATTCCTCCCTGCATCATCCAGCAGGCTGCAAACACCCAGCAGGCAGGAGCCAAACGATGTGAAGGGGACTAAGATTTACTTCTGAGAAAGAAGATTTTGGAAAATCCAGGTGAGAAATCACTGATGGCACCATTTTTAGAGGCTGCTCCAGAGTGGAATTTTTCTCTCCTGGGGGATTTGATAAAACTTGTAACGCAGTCACTGAAATTTTCCTTTCAGAGACATTCAGAAGCAGAAGCAAAAAGCTTCTCGAGGTAAGCAAAGTGAACCTGGTAAAAGTCTCTGCAAGAAAAACAGGAACCCTGTGGTCTCAACATGATATAAAAATGAGGAAAAGGGACAGGGAGCACTTTTCCTGCTGGTTCTGGTGGTCAAGGAAGATCAGAAGTAGTGAGCTATTTAAGAACCACTGAGTGCTGTCTGTAATGGTGCTCCTTTTGCCCAAAGCCAAACATTGAAAATTGAAGTCCAGTGTGCAAGGCCTTGCAGGAGAAAAGACTGAGGAAGAAATTGGAAGACAGAAAAATTGTGAGTGCCATTCTGGGCAACCTGGGCCAGGGAAAATGTCCCAGCCCATGGCAGGGTGGGATGAGGTGAGATTTAGTCCCTTCCAACCCAAACCAGCCTGGGATTCTCTGATGCCACAATTCTGTGATTTCTCCTAAATGCCACGTTTCACAAATAGAACAAATATTTAATTACCCAGCCTCGTTAGCACATCCTCAAACTCCTGTTCTCCCCAGCAACAAACTGCCTGAGCAGTTCCCAGGGATGAGGCTCTGCTGCAGCCACTGGGGACCCTTCTCCCAGATTTAATGGGTGCCAAGTGTCACCTCCTGTCTCGTCACTTCGCTCCTGGCTCATCCAAGCTCAGCACAGGTAAGAACCAGAGTGCATGAAAACAGAGCAGAGGGGGAAAAAAATATATTCTGAGCTGTCTGGGGGACAGATTAAATTTAGCACAAGAGCCAAGCAAGGGAGAAGAACTGTAACAGTTGGATTGCTGATGTCTCTGCTTAATCTCTCTCGTGCTGGCCATTTCTGCCTGATTCTTCCTGGAGGCATTGTTGGGAAAAGAATGAGTGACAATATTTATAAAAGGCTGAGGGGGAGGATGAGGGAAGCACTGAGTGTTGATTTACTGGGGGTGGAAGAGGCAGCCCTAACATCAGCACTGATTTTAAGCTGAAAAGGGGTTAGATGGCATACTGGGAAGGAATTCCTGGCTGGGAGGGTGGGGAGGCCCTGGCACAGGGTGCCCAGAGAAGCTGTGGCTGCCCCTGGGTCCCTGGAAGTGTCCAAGGCCAGGCTGGATGGGGCTTGGAGCAGCCTGGGACAGTGGAATATGTCCCTGCCCATGGCAGGGGGTGGAATGGATGATCTTTACGGTCCCTTCCAACCCAAACCACCCCGGAATTCCATGAATTTATCAGCATCTCCATGTCACAGGACACAGCCCCAGGTCCCACCACCTCTCACCCTATGGTACCTATTAAAAAATGTCCCAAATATGTAGCAGAGACTGGCTTGAAATGCACAAGTCAGACAGTCATTGAGGACATGTTGCTACTGTTTCCAGCTCAGGAAGCCAGGTCATTTTGGGTTCCCATAAATAGAAAGTGGCAAGCCAGGGGGAAAAAAAACCCGCTCGGATTCTTGTTGCAAAATTCTTCTCCTCCTGTTCTTGATTTAATGCCAATGTAACCAAAAGATTGACCTACAAGAGCTCAGATTTCCTTCCTGTTTCTTCCCTCCCATGTCCAAGTCTCAGACTCGTAGCTCTGTGTTATCTGCAAACCCTGCTAGAGTTCCCTACAGCAAAGTTAAACACTCTGGGGTGAGTCAGCACTTCCAGTCTGAGCCAGCCCCATCCCAACCCCGGCAGAGGTTACATCAACACAGCCATGGATTCCCAGCCAGCTTCCCTAAGGAAACAAGGCCTGTGGAGATCCAGCAGTCACCAGGCTGTGCCTCTGCTTCTCCTGCTCCACCAAGGATGGTTTCGAACCTTTGGCCACTTTCAACCATATTTAAGGAAAGGAGAGAAATCTCAATGTCATGGAAGGGAAAACAGAGATTCCCAAAGCAGAGCTCCAGCTCTGGGCATCAGATTCAGGTGTGGGGTGCTGAGATTCCTAAATCTCACCTGGAGTTGGTTCTTACTCCACTTGTTTCAGAGCAAGTCACAAGTTTGACCTTATCCTGGAAAGGATCAAAAGGATCCAAAAGGTCTTGTTTGGTTTCTCTCTGAAAGAGAGTGGATTTAGATGGGATATTGGGAAGGAATTCCTGGCTGGGAGGGGGGGGAGGCCCTGGCACAGGGTGCCCAGAGAAGCTGTGGCTGCCCCTGGATCCCTGGAAGTGTCCAAGGCCAGGCTGGACGGGGCTTGGAGCAACCTGGGATGTGAAAGGTGTCCCTGGGATGTGATTTAAAGTCCCTCCCAACCCAAACCATTCCAGGATTCTGTGATTCTATGATTCAATGATTCTTTGATTCACTCAAGCCCCACAGTACCTCACACAGAGCATTTGCCATTAACAGGACACCAATCCTCGAGAAAGGCTCAGGGGTGACCCTGCTGTGCTCCCAGACACATCCTGGAGGAAGGACTTCACCTGGAAATCCACACTGAGGCTCCTGACCAAGTCCAAGCTCCCAAATCAAGATCCCAAATCCTCATGCTCGCAGAGCCCGTTGTACCCTGACACCACAAAGCCTCCTCCTCATTTAATCCTCGACAAAACAGAATCCTTGAGCGTTTCCCAGCCAGAAGGATCTCTGTAATCACACCCAGCTCGTTTGCAGGGGCAGAGCCCACCCTGGCAGCTCAGAGCTGTGACAGTTCTGCTTTTCTGACTCCTTCCTGCAGCGTGGGGAGAGATTTGGTTTTATCATTAGCTGCTAATGGCAAGCCCACACTGCATCTGATCCAGCATGTCCTTTATTATTCCTATTAGAGCCAGCACAACAAGCTGAGGTGGCAGACAAGGCCTGGAAAAAATAGCTAAAAGGTATCAAGAAGCATACATATGCTCCAAGTTGCTGAAAAACATGTTATGGGCAGGCAGATATTTTTAGGCTGCCATAAACCGACAGGTGCCTACATTATGCTGCAAGTCTTTAATCTATAAAATTGGATTTACAGCCAGTGCTTCCAGAAGAATGAATGTGCCTAAGAGGCCACAAAGCCTCACATTCTCTGAGCATTGCACTGGCAGGGATTTAGGGCTCCCTCAGAACTGTAAAGGAGCGTGCACGTGCTCTTTTTTACGTTTTCTCCAGGTTTTAATGGCCACGGAGTAGAAGGAGTGGGAGGTGTTGGCTTTTTTTATTATTGTTTTGGGTTGAGCTTTCACTTAATCAAAGCTGTAACAGCAGGTAACTTTTTCCTTGGAAAGCTGGCCTGGAATCAGCCTCTTTAAATAGCAAACAGTTTACTATTAACAGAATTTACCACTAATGACTGCAGCACGGGTTAAAGCCAACCATTCCCAGTGGCTGCCCCAGCCAGTGCATCTGTTTTGACTGCAAAAACAAAAACTCACCAGCTGCACAGAAAGGATTTTTGCTCCAGTCTGCAAACAGAGCAGCTTATTTCAACCACAAATGCTGTCAGGTCTTTGTCTGGCGGGCAGAAATCCGTCCCTGATCAGATCTCTTCACCACCGCCCTGCTAACAAAGACATTGGCGAGGTTTTACTCACTACAGATAATATTTTGTTGTATTAAATGACTTTAAATAATTACTGAGTTTGTACAACTCTGAACACCTGATTATTGCATCAGGATGAGCCTCAAAACCAAGCCTGGAGTTCAGCTCAGGGTTTCAAACCCACTTTCCTCTGTATTCCAAACCGCCCAGCATCCTTTATCACATGGATTTCTTTTTCCACATGTACACATATCCACGCACAACCTCCTCCAGACCCTAAAACACTCTTTCAACAGAGTGCTGAGCTTGGTTAGTGCCTGGTGATGTATTTGTAAATATTTCAAAGCCCAAAGAACAGATCCCTTGTACCGACTGCTAAACAAGAGCCGCTACAAGGACTGGGTGTTTTGAACACCTCTGCTAAACCTCAGGAATCCTCATGGGACAAAACACTTCTATCCACGTGGCTGCACCGGTTCAATTCATTGATTTATTTCACATTCACAAAGAGTTTCTCCCAGTTAAAATTAACTCCAACTGATGCTTCTACACATGAAATGTGCTACAGGAGGACACCTCGTTCCCCTCCCTCTCTCTGCAGGCACTGGGATGGCGGAGGGTCAGACCTCCAGCTGCCCACGGGGATCTCTGAGGATCCAGTGCTCCTGAGAGATCCTGAATGCACCATTTTTCCTCTTCTCCTTGGATCAGTACATTCCATCGTTCTTATTTTCTACAAGCACCACTCTGCCCTTTATCAATTTGATTTCAGTTGTAATCGAGGCCGTTTTTATGGCCTCAGAAGTTACTGGAAGTGAGAAAATCGTTATATTTAAAGCAGGATATGAACCATTTTTTTTATACCTCCAGCAGTGTAACTTGATTTCCCATTAATAACATCGAGATTTAATGTCTTACTGGTAACTCTGCTTCAAAATAGGGAAGCTGAGTCACTCCAAAGTTGAATAGCTTGCCTGGATAAATTCATCAAATTAGATTCCCAGCCCAGATTCCAACCACTACAATGCCCTGTCCTCCAAATGGTTCTCCAGGAAAATTCTCTCACTGCTATTGATTGTTAAACTCTGCAGGTCCTGCTACTCAAATGCCAATGGGGAACAAAGAAGAAATTACAATTTGTATAATAAACTTGACAAACTTTTTCGTGGAATCTGTGTCTCCTGTCTGACCTTATTATCCCTGAACTTGAAGGGCAGTAGGATTTAGTAATTAAAAAAGATAAATATTTACGCTTTAAAGTTAATCCTGCAAAAGCACCCATCTTTTCTGTCCTTTTAGGAACTGGTTACTTATCTTCCCTGAGGAACTGAGCAATAAATATCAATTGTGCAGCTCTGAGCAGTGAAAAGAAAGCGTTGGTTTGGGTTTAGCAGGAGATAGCAGTTACCCTAAGAGCAACTCATTAAGACAAATCAGTTCCTTTTTCCATAGCTGTGGAATGAAAGGGGTGCATCCTTCAGCAGATTTGTTTGAACACTGAAAAGAGGGAAAATAAAAATCACAGAGCCAAGGAGGTCTCAAATCTCAGTGACAGAAAAAGATTCCGGAGAGAGCGGTGAGAGCCAATATCCCAATAAAGGGTGTCCAGCTCACTTTTAAAATCCTAAAGGACAACAAATGGCAAAGAGAGAGGAACCCCTGAAAGCAGAGAAGTTTCTGCCTGTATGGCTCCTCCCAGGAGCAGAAGGCAGCATTCCCAAATACCAGGACACGGCACTCAACACGGAGTCAGAGGTCAGGACCAAGGAGGAGCAGGAATTCGCTCCAGGAACGGTGATGTCAGCCCCAAACACGAGCTGGGAAGGATCCAGGAGACTTGTGAGCACTGCAGCCACTCAGGAACAAACATTTAACTTGGGAATTAGCAAGGAGACCAGCGTGGAGCTGGCAGGGGATCTCTGTGGAGAGGCAAAGCAGGGATGGAATAGGGAATTCAGGCTGGAAGCTGTGAGGAGCAGGTCCTGCCCTGCTCGTTCCCCAAGCTGTTCCACCCAGCCCGGGGCATTTGCATCCCTCAGGAATCTGGATTTTGCACCCCCTTTGGAGGCTGGGAGCTTCCACACTCCCTCACCCCATGGCTGGGATGCCTTGGGCACGGAGAACCTCTGCCTGGTGGGGAAACAACAACTCCAGTGGAATTCCTGCTCCTTGGAATACAAAACTCACCTGGTTCTGAACCTGCCGTGGTCTGATGCTCCCTTTGCACCAGTGCCAGGCTGGAAGAACCGGTTTTGGACGTCCACTAATTTCCACCTTCTGCTTTTGGAATGTTTTATGCCCACAAGAGCAGGGCTGGAGAGCTCTCCTGTGAGCAGGGAGCAGCTGATCCTCAGTTCATAAAACCACAGCTCCAGCCTCCTTCACACAATGAAAATTCCAGCTCCCTCAGCCTCATTTCTCTCCCATGCAATAAATTCACAGCTGCCTTAGCAATTGTTTTTTCTGAAATTTCTTCATCAACAACTATAAATCCCTTTTTTTGCTTCAAATACCTGGATATTTATGAAATATTTCTCCTTTCCCTGCAGTTCAAAGTGAAAAATCTGACATTTTAGAGCCTGCAAGCACATGGCCATGGCTTGCCCAAGGTGCAGGAGCCATCCCAGGTGGTTTGGAGAGAATGAGCTTAAATAAATCACAGAATCATGGAATTCCAGGAGGGATTGGGTGGGAAAGGACCTTAAAAATCATCCAGTTCCATGGCCTGGGATCCCTTCCACTATCCCAGGCTGCTCCAACCTGGCCTTGGACACTTCCAGGGATCCAGGGGCAGACACAGCTTCTCTGGGCACCCTGTGCCAGGGCCTCCCCACCCTCCCAGCCAGGGATTTCTCCATAAGAAATGTCCTCCTGCGCAATAGAATTCAGATGGAGAATGAGACTTGAGCCCTGACTTACAGAGCTGAAAAGCAGAGCAGGAAGGAACCACACTGGTCTGGGAAGCCCAGAGCTGCTGCTGCTGCCACCACAGCCACAAAAGCTGGGAACTCACAGGATGCCTGCCACACACTTTCCCTACAAAATTCCCATCTGCTATTCCCTGCCAGTTGCTTCCTCTTCCCTCTTCTTTATTCCATGCATTGCTGTTTGTTCTCCTGCCAATTATTTCCATCTTTTCCTTGTGTGGGTTCCTTCTCCACCAGGTATCTTGATGTCTGTGGAGCCACAAGGTTTTGCTATCCCAGATGAACCTTTCAGATAATTCCCGGGTTCCAGCAGTATTCCCCACTCCCACATCCATTCTGTGTGCATCAGGATGACTCTGGGAGATGATTCCTCTTGGTGTGGTGTTTATCTCCATGTGCAAGCACATGGGTGCATGTGCACATCCATCCCGGATAAACCCTGGAGCCGTGTCCTATTTACGGGAGGGGAGTGCAACCAGGCTGGGACTGGAATTCAGGGATACACATGAGGAAGTGCTCTGTTTCTCAGGCATAATGGAGCTTTCTTCCTCACCCCTCAGGATTCCACGAGTCTGTGTGGCAACACAAGCTTTTTGTGTGAAGAAAAACCATTTCTGTATTTTTAGAAGACCGGCCTTCGATAGCGCATCATCTACATCGCAACGATTTTCCAACCAGAAAGCCTTTTCTGAGCCACAATAAAACACATTTATGCAGCACTCGGAGCAAATTGGCCCCAAAATTCCCTGAACAATGCACACCAATCTCGAATCTGAGGAGGGGAAGAGGACCTGGTAACAAGTTCCATTCCGCTCAGGAGCAAACTGAATATAAAACTCGTGTCTTCGCGATTTCAGGGGAAGTGTTGCCCTTCTGTGGGGCTGAGAGCTTCACACCGCGCTGAGAATAAACTTGCAGACAGCAATGACAGCTGTGGGAAGGATGCCACGGAGGAAAATGTTCCAACCTTCCTCACAGCTGACAACAGGAGCAGTCACCCCCCAGAGCATCGCCCTGCTCAGGTACGGGGCCGAGGAGCGGCGCCTCGGGCGAGGCTGGGGCTTGGGAAGCAAAACAAAGCCAAAGATGTCGAAGAGAAGCCTGAGGAAGGGTGCTTAAAAATCAGATTGAACTGAGAAATTATCAAATTCCGCATCAAGTTGATTTGTTGAATCCATAGCAGGCTTGTGTCTTGCCTGGGAAAACGGAGGGATTCAAACTGATCTCTAGGAATTATGGAAAAAGTCAAGAGTAGGGAAATGAATGTATTTTAGGTATCTGCTGGCCCCAGCATTGATAAATGGTGAATTATCCACACTGATCCATGTCCATCGGAACTAAAAAAGTAACAATTAGCATCTAGGATCCATAATTGTTGGTGCTGCTTCCCTGGCAGTGTCCAAGGCCAGGTTGGACGAGGCTTGGAGCACCCTGGGGTAGTGGAAGGTGTCCCTGCCCAAGGCAGGGATGTTGGAATGGGATGGGCTTTCGAGTTCCTTCCATCCCAAACCATTCTGGGATTCTGTGATAAACTTTTCACTCATTTCCTTAAAATCATGTGGTAGATTCTGCATTGTGACAACTCCTGGGATTCCTTCTTGCCATCCAGTCTGGAAATTGCTGGTTTTTAATAAGACCAGAGACAGAAAGTGAAGAAGCCCCAGTTTGGAATTCTTGGCTTGTGCGTCATTCTTTGGATGGAAGTGCTCGGAGCCTCAGCCAGGCACAGAAGCAGAAAACAGGCCCAGAAGTTGTGGCAGGAAGCTGTGGCCTGGTGCAGGAGAAAGTTCCTTGTCAAAACCTGAGTCTCTGCAGATTCCCAGATAAAATCCCAGAAATCCAAGCCCCCATCCATGAGCACAGGAGTTCTCTGCCGTGGGAAGCACAGCCACGGCTTTTGGGGTGAAGCCACACGGCCTGGGGAGAACCTTCCCCTCTCTCCTGGCTCTGGGATCTCCTGGGCAGCCACAAGACTCCTGCAGGATCCCATCCTTCTCCGTGGGAAGCAATCCAAGGAGGATGTGCTGTCAATCCAAGGAGGATGTGCTGTTTTATCCCGGATCACATTGCAGCCCCCTCTGCCTGTGCTGCCTCATCCAAGGGCAGAGCAGTGCTTGCACAGGGAGCAAGGAATTCATTCCCTCATCCTGGATCCAGCCTCTGGAGCCCTTCTAGGCCTGGAGGCTGATCCAGAGGCTGGTTTAGGATCTGAGGATAAACATCCCAAGCTTTACAGAACCACACCAGTGCGGGTTGGATGGTGTCCTGTGTGCCTCTGTTTGCTTTCTGTGGGGAAAGTGGCCGGGATGGGGCGATGCCAACTTCCCTGGCACTTTCCCTTCCCGTGCCTCCCCTCAGCTCCGGGCACGAGCGTGGTGGGTGAAGGAATGGCTGGAATGTGTTCGCTGGAGCAGAGTTTTCTGCTCTGCAATCATTTGCTGCTTCCTGTCAGACTGCAGGGAAAGGGGGAAAAAAAAAAAACAGGCTTCTTTTAATATCCCCCGTTCAAAATCTAGCTCAGGCTCCATTTTCTTGGGATAAAAGAACGTTTTCTTAATGGGAATTATGCAAATAAAAATTACTCCTAATTCATTTTTCCCATTAATTTGCTCCTTTCTGTGCTCAAGCAGGTAGGTCTCCATATCTCACCCATTATCTATTCCTGGGTGCCTGTTGTGCAGAACAAAGCCATGGAAATCGTGGAGCCAGTTCTCCAATCCCAGCACTCTGCGCTGTCACAGCCACATGAAGAGGCACCGGAGCCAGCAGAACGGGATTCACAAGGAATAACCCCAGGATGAGGGAGTTTCCCAGCTGTCACTGAGCCAGTGGGGCAGCTCTGCAAAGCTTCTCCCCTGTAACCGAAGCAAGAAGAGCTCAGAGATATTCCTGCTCTTTCCAGAGGCAGGAACAAACCCTTCTGGCTTCCACAGCTCAGCACCCTCTCCCTGAACGAGATCCTAAATTCCACAGAGTCATGGAATGGTTTGGCTTGGAAGGGGCCTTTAAGGGTCCAACTCCAATTTCCAGGTTGGAGACATCTCTTCTCCTTACTGGATAAGCAGAACACAGCCCGGGCTCTGTTGGTGCCACCAAAACCCTCACAAAAAATCAGGATGTTTCAAAGTTGGGATTGTTGCTCCTCAGAAAGAAGGAGCATATTTTTTAGGGGAAAAAAACAGTGTTCTGCTCTGCTCCAATTAATCCAAGATTTTTCCTCGTGGTGGCAGTTAAATCTTTGTATCTGGTGCAATCCAAGAGCAGCTGCCCTCAGCTGTTTTTTAACCCCCAGTTTCTCATTGCGAGCTTCCCAGTTGCTCCACATCCAGCATTTTCTTCCCTTAGCTGACATCTGAAATTCGTTCCTGGTTTACAAGGCTCCAGTAGGCATTTTTAGACGTATTCCTTAAATGTCACTTACAGAGGTTACTGCCTCGGAATATCTAAAAGCAACTGCAGCTGTATCTCCCTAAAAAAAGAAAACGAGTTCCATTTATATTGTATTCACGACACCAGAACCAAAAGCATCCATGGATTCCAAATTATTGAAGGATGTGCCTATTTTTGCTCCCACTATAATTGTGAGGAAAATAACCACCCCCAAAAAAAAGAAAAAAAAAAAGAAAAAAAAAGTATATTTCATAACAAGCAGTAGGGTTTTAAACCCCCATCCTATTTCTTGTCGATATTCCAGCAGGATTTTTCAAAACACAAAGATCTTGGAGAATCATGGAATGGTTGAGGTTGGAAAAGACCTCCAAGATCATCCAGTCCAAGCTGTGCCCGATGCCCACCTTGTCACCAGCCCAGAGCACTGAGTGCCACATCCTGGTGTTCCTTGGACACCTCCAGGGATCCCTCATGGAGTTTTTACATCCACTGTCTGTGCCTTTGCCTTTGTAAATTGGGATTATTCTGTAAAATTAAAGTAATCTCAAAGATAAAACTCCAGTTTAAATCTTAACCTGTTGGGCACTCGGGTTCCATCTAATTCAGGGTAAAGGCAAAATAATTCTGATGACTCTGCAGCTACCACTTGGGATTTAAATCAACATTTATCTCCTCTATCCTTGATGGAATCTCATCCATTTCAAACCAAGTTGGTCCAAAATATTGGATTTTTCTCTTTTTTCTACGTTCTACACCGATCTCTGGGGATTTCACTGTTTGGATTTAAAGGCTGACTTCAGCAATATTTAATTCATTTTATTCATTTTTGCCATGACTTACACTTCAAAAAAAAGACCATTTATAGACAGAAAATCAATTTTTCCCAAGATCATGGGTGATTTCCACATCCAAGGATTTTCCTCATGCCAGCACATGTCCAGTCAAGTGTTGAAATTTGATTTTAAATCCAGTACCAGACCCAACTCCCATGGTGGTAACAACCACAGCATTTGGCCCAGGAAAGAAGGAAAAATGGGAAATTTCCCAGCTGAAAATGAGGGAAAGCTCCTGGGAGAGGAGTGGAATGAAAGCATCTCCAGGGAGTCGCCAAGGCTCTGGAAGCACCCAGCAAAGGGATACAGGGAAATGGAATGGGAATATTAAAGCTTTGCTGGGATGAGGCTGAGGATTCCAGGACGTTTGGGATGGTCCCAAGGGCAGAACCCTGCCTTGACACGGGATGTGGCTTTGGGATGTCTGCTGGATATTCCTGTTACGCACCGTGGAGGAAATCTGTGGGATGCACCAACCTCCTCATTAATGCTGAACGAATAAACTCTAATTGGGGCTAATTCTGAGATGAGGCAGGAGGTAAAGTCCGATCTTGTTGAGAATTTGGCTGCAGACGGGGATGGGAAATAAGGAAAGGAGTGGAGGAACAGGAGAATTAGGAATTAATTAATTAATTAGGAATGACCTAACATTGCACCTACAATGCACAGGAGGCCTTGGCACCTCCTCAGCATCAGGATTAGGGGACAATCCCTGCTGGGAGGAGAATTCCAGCCCAATCTGCCTCTCCAGAATCCACCCCAACTTCCTCGGAGTTAAAACCAGTCAGGCCCTGGAAACCTCCGAGGCACCACGCAACATTTCCGAGCAACTCTTTCCCCAGCTTGGCTGTCTAATGAGGCAAAAGGATATTTTTAAGTGCCCATGACACCATTAGCCAAGTTTAGCTCGGCTCTGGGTAAATAAACAGAACAAGCAAATCATTTGCTGTTCGATGAGTTAATAGACAGATCCCCGAGCGCACGGGAACACCACCTACGGATCCATGCAACATATGGAACTTGTTGAGCGAGGAGATGCATCTCCATCCTCCACAACAACAGCCAATGACAGCTATAAATACCCCCGGGTTTGTCACATATTTGGGTTTTGCTTTTTGTCGTTCAGGAGGTGGGAGAGCCTAAACAAGCGTGGCTGCACCGGGGGAGTCGCCGCTCGCGGAACGTGCCGGGATTTCGAGGCGCGCTTATGCAGATTTGTTCGCACAGCCCCACACTCCCGAGCCCGCACAGATTTCTGACTGCTGCCCGCGACCCCAGCTCGGATAATCTATATTTTAGTGCTGCAAACCAGACTGGGAGGCTGCTTCTTGCTGACTGTGCTGAAAATCCGGCTCCAGGCTGCTCACAAACACCTTTTAATTGCCATAAAATCCCCCCACTCTTCTCTAAAGACAACATCCAACTAAGTCAGTGTCCTGAGAGAAGCTAAAATACAAATTTCTCTGCTGGACGTTGAAATAGCAGAATAATGATGGCAATAAGCTGCCAGGAACTACAAGCCAGATAAATATAGAGGCTTTCATTTCCCTCTTGCAGCTCCAGCTCCCATCCCAAGCAGGTGGCAGCTCTTGGCCCGCAGCTGAGCAGCTCCTACTCACAGCTCCTTGCACACATGAGCAGCTACTCAAAGGTTCAGCTCCCCATGGAGTTCTCTTTCCTCTGGCCTTTAATGTCCTTTTTGTACCTGCACTGCACACTCAACAGCCTTATTCCTTCTTTTGATATTTACACTTTAATGTGTTTTCTCCCACAGTTCTACAGAGCAGGCCCCACACTCTGTTTAATAGAAGGTTGGTTTACAAACAGCTATTTTTGCTACAAATAACCAGAAAAAGGAGGAAATCAGGTAGATTGGGTGGGAATGTTTTTGGCAGTGCTTCTGCAGTGATCACATTCCACGATACACAGCTCTTACACCAACCTAGCCCGAAAGTCCTCCAGGGTATTTTCCTCCATAAATCCAATTAGTATTAATTGGAGCCACATCCACGTTTTGAAAGAGAAACACACGCTAAGAAGTGACTTATCAGAGGGGGATTAGTTACCTATATCAACTATCAAAACGTGAGGGTGGTGAGAAACACAAGGCAGAATTCCATGCTGAGATTATTCCCTGCTCAATTCCCTGTGCTCCAGGATGAGAGCCATCAGAAGTTGCTCTTGCCCTTGAAATGATCTCTTTACAGAAAAACTTTCTTCAGTCATCATCAGATTTTCTTGTCATTTCTCTAATCAGCACATGCTGCTGGAAAACTAATTTGGGGGAAAATACATATATATATCCACAGACATTAAAATCCACCTGCTGACTATATATAGATATACTTAACATTTCAAAGTAAATGATACAGCCACACAGAAGAATCTCTTCATGGCTTTCAGACCCTTTTTGCTAATAAATCACTAATTCCGAAACTTTATTCATGAAAAACAGAAGGGGAGAGAAAATGAGTCTGGTTTATTTCAGGAAATGTAAAGGGAAGGATGTAACAATGGCTCTGGGATGTCTCCCTGTCTTTCCAGAAGGATTTATTTCAGGCTTTGTTGGAAAACATACCAGTACAGCTCCAAAATGGGCTTTGTGGCAGTGTCTGGTGTGAACTAATAGTAATTTTAGAAATTTTTTTAAGTTGATTGTTGTTAGAAAACTCTTCATAGGGCAGGTAAATGTTCAACCAGGCCACCAGAGCATTGGCTGCTTTATTTTTAAACACTGAGACGACAACACAGAATGAAAAAAAAAAAAAACAAAAATACCTATTTTGATGTTCTTTCTTAAAACTGAGATTCAGAAATTAGTCCAGAGACCTTAAGTGAAGTTAAAATTTAAAGGAAGTAAAGGAAAGTGGGAGTGGGACATAACATCAGTCAATTGTGACTGTATTTTATACATATATATATATATGTATATATATGTATATAAAGACATGATAAAGATGGAGAACAGAAAATTTTTCACAAACCATAGAACAAGAACAGAAAAATCTATGAAAAAAACCTGGACTCATCAATTCCAACTGCAACCTATTGATGGGAAATTCCCGAGCAGCAGAAAGCTAAAGATGGCAAATTGGGATTCTTTAGGAATTTCTTGTTCAACCTTCACGGAGAAAACCCAGAAAGGCCCTAAGTGTGAGTGCTAAATGCAGTGTCACCCTGAGGTTGGCAGGGACTGCAATAAATAGATTTTCACACCTGTTTTGAGCCCCACATCCAAAGGTTCTGTGATAATAATGAAACCCTATAAAATTCCCCTTCCTTCCGTGTGGTGCCATGAACAAGAGGGAGACAAAGAATTCTGGAAAGAAGCATTACAGCATTTTAATTCCTCATGAGAAAGAGGAAAACTGACTCCAAACTCATTTTAACTGAATTTTTCAAGGCACAGGACTCTTCCCAAAGCTTTTTGTCCAGGTAGAATCAGTAACTCCTCCCAGCAAAGAAAGGATTACTCCACCAGAAATCCTTCAAGGGGGGTTGGAACAGAGACAGCCATTTATTTTCTCAACTAAAACCTGCTCCTAAACACAGGGAGTGTTCCAGATCCAGATTTTATAGCGGAGTTAAATTAAAAATCCTGAAAGTTTATAATGGAAATGCTGACAGACCCTAAAATACAGCGACACCAGTGCGTGTCACTATAATAAAGTGGCATTTAGGACTTTTATTTTTGCTAGACTTCGATTCCTGCAAAGGTCACATTTGAATAAAACTATCAGTAAACCTCATTAAAAGTATCAGCTCTGCCAGAAAGGTCCCTTTTTATTATTTTTTTTTTTTTCTAACCTAACTTGCATCATTTTAAAGAACAAATTATTGGTTTTAGCCAATCTTTTCTCCTGTCTCATCCTGGATGGAAATCCTTAAAGGCCAGAGGAGGGTGCAGGGTTTCCCTGGAGCTGAATTCCCAGCGGATGGAGTGTGGGGGTGGGACACAGAGCCAGGCAAACCCTCTTGGCTCTGTCCCAAGCCTCTTTTCTCGTTGATTATATCCCCATGGGGTGCCCTAGGGAGCTTAAACACCACACGGGATTTCCCAGCAAAAGAAATGAGTGCCAGAGGTCCCACAACCAAAATTCACCATGAGCTTTGCCCTAAAAGAAATCAGATTTCAGGGCACACCTGCCTTTCTTTGCTTCGCTGCCCTTCCACCAGAACTTGGTCATTTGTCATGGAAAAGTTATCAGGAGTTGGTTTTAACCTGGGGAAGGAGCGAAAGCTCTGCCCAAAATTCAGTTTGATGAGTGCTCTCAGCTGGGAAATTCAGCANGGCAGGTAAATGTTCAACCAGGCCACCAGAGCATCGGCTGCTTTATTTTTAAGCACTGAGAGGGCAACACAGAATGAAAAAAAAAAAAAACAAAAATACCTATTTTGATGTTCATTCTTAAAACTGAGATTCAGAAATTAGTCCAGAGACCTTAAGTGAAGTTAAAATTTAAAGGAAGTAAAGGAAAGTGGGAGTGGGACATAACATCAGTCAATTGTGACTGTATTTTATACATATATATATATATNAAAATACAGCGACACCAGTGCGTGTCACTATAATAAAGTGGCATTTAGGACTTTTATTTTTGCTAGACTTCGATTCCTGCAAAGGTCACATTTGAATAAAACTATCAGTAAACCTCATTAAAAGTATCAGCTCTGCCAGAAAGGTCCCTTTTTATTATTTTTTTTTTTTTCTAACCTAACTTGCATCATTTTAAAGAACAAATTATTGGTTTTAGCCAATCTTTTCTCCTGTCTCATCCTGGATGGAAATCCTTAAAGGCCAGAGGAGGGTGCAGGGTTTCCCTGGAGCTGAATTCCCAGCGGATGGAGTGTGGGGGTGGGACACAGAGCCAGGCAAACCCTCTTGGCTCTGTCCCAAGCCTCTTTTCTCGTTGATTATATCCCCATGGGGTGCCCTAGGGAGCTTAAACACCACACGGGATTTCCCAGCAAAAGAAACGAGTGCCAGAGGTCCCACAACCAAAATTCACCATGAGCTTTGCCCTAAAAGAAATCAGATTTCAGGGCACACCTGCCTTTCTTTGCTTCGCTGCCCTTCCACCAGAACTTGGTCATTTGTCATGGAAAAGTTATCAGGAGTTGGTTTTAACCTGGGGAAGGAGCGAAAGCTCTGCCCAAAATTCAGTTTGATGAGTGCTCTCAGCTGGGAAATTCAGCAGAATTCAGAATTTAGAACTTTTGTAGAAAAAGTTCTACATTTTGTAGAATGTAGAATTGAGAATGTAGGATTTAGAATGTGGAATTTAGAATATAGAATATAGAATTTAAAATTTAAAATTCAGAATTTAGAATTGAAAATTTAGGATTCAGCTCTCCAAACCCAGGCATTAGGACCCCAGCAGGGTTCCTTTTCCCAACAGGCTTTCAGCACTTGGAGATTTAGCACAAAGAGATTTATCTGTGGTGATGTGGGACTGCTGAAATGAACACCTATTTTAGGATGCCTCACTCCAGGGATAAACCCACAGTTCTCAGCTCCTTCACCATCTAAAGAAGGAGACAAATATCAGGGAATGATTCCCAGGAGCTGGTGGGCTGGATGGAATATCCCAGGGCTTCAGAGGAGCTAAAAACCAAACCAAAAAAAAAATCCCACATGTACAACTACTACACAAACTCCACTCACTCTTTGGCTTCTTCTTCTAAGGATTTAAATAATACCAGTTTAAAATATCCTGTTTTCATACTGGAAATTATGGAAACCGAAGTGAGGAAAGGCACAAAAACATCTCCTCCTATCACTGCTCCATGTGCCACTTCCACGGTGCATTCCCCCAAGTGGGAATGCTACAGCTGGAAAAGAAGGAGTCACAAATGCAAAAGCAGAGTATTTATGGATCAGGGGTGGGAAAAAATTCCTACCTATGTATGCTGAGCTCAAATTTGCTGTGTACAACATTCTTAGAAAGTGGAGGAGAGTACTTTT
Source organism: Aleadryas rufinucha (assembly GCA_013397815.1). Classification (NCBI taxonomy): domain Eukaryota; kingdom Metazoa; phylum Chordata; class Aves; order Passeriformes; genus Aleadryas; species Aleadryas rufinucha. Next base: position 83,379 of record VZTH01001998.1, read on the forward strand.
TAATTTTGTATAAATTACCTGGATCTAAAAGCAAATATCTGTCCTTGCTGGCTCATCCCACTGAGGAGTTATCTGCAATTCCCAGCCCTGAAAGTGTCCAAGGCTGGGCTGGATGGGACTTGGAGCACCCTGGGACAGTGGAAGGTGTCCCTGCCCATGCCAGGGGTGGCACTGGAGGGGCTTTAAGATCCCTTCCAACCCAAACCATTCCAGGATTCTGGGATTCCATTTTTCCACGATTCCACCCCTCCCAGAAGTGTCATAAAAGATCATTTTAGACTTTACACACGGAAGCTCAGGCTGAGCCCCATTCTGTGCAAATCCTCGGCCATGTGAGGTGTGATGGGCTCAGAAAAACCTCCCAAGAAGAGAAATAAGAAGTCTCCAAGTAAACCCAAAGTCATGGGATGCTCCATTTGGTTAATTAGGGAGTGCATGGAAGCTCTGCCTCCCACATGAGTGGCTGCTGCTGGTTTTGCAGATTTTGCACGGTCCTTTTGTCCTTTTTGCTGTCCCCAAGCAGGGATTGCTCTGTGCCCTGTGCTCACACCCCAGGGCTGGGCTCTCACCCACTTCCTCTGCCACAGGGAGCTGCTTTTTCCACACTCCCCAAGGGAATCCTGCTGACCATATCAAAGGGACAGCTTCCTCCTGCTGCCTCTCTCCTCACCCCTCTGCCATCACCCCCACACACATGAAAGGTGGAGGCACTGGAAGCTGAGGACCAGTGGTTCTTGATGGTATCAGGAACAGCCCCAGATGGCTCAGTGAGCAAAGACAGGAGGCTCCAGTGGGAACTGGGAAATCAGGAGGAGACTCCTGTGGGAACTGGGAAATTGGGATCTCACTGGGTGATACTCAGGCTCTTCTAAAGTGAGGGTCAGGAATCGCCCACAGCCCACGAGCCCCATATGGAAAATTCTCCTCCACTGTGGATGCAGCTGTGAGAAGAGGTGGGTGCTCCATCCCTGGAAGTGTCCAAGGCCAGGCTGGATGGGGCTTGGAGCACCCTGGGATAGTGGAAGGTGTCCCTGCCCATGGCAGGGGTGGAATGGGATGGGCTTTAAGGTCCCTTCCAACCCAAACCAGTCTGGGATTCTGGGATCTTACCCTTATCCCATTCCCTTCAGTAGCTACAGTCAATTTTTTGGTGGGGTTTTTCACCCCCCACATTTATGTTTAAGTTCAGCACTATTTCTAAATCTCATCTGCAGGATCTCTAAGTCATTGCAAGATAAAGATAATTAACAGTGCTCCCAGAACATGCATCCTTCTCTTCACATAAACTTTCTGCCAGTATTTTTTCCCTTAATATCTCCCTTAAAGGTTCTCTTTCACAGACAGATTCCATCTGCATTAGGCTATTTTTTCTTTAATATTTTTAATTAATAAACACTTGTCTACAAGCTGAGTGTCCTCATTTTGTTATTTCTCGCTTTTCTTTTAATTTGTCCAGTTTCCTGCTTTACTTTCTGCCTCTCCCGTGCTAATTACTGAGAGCTGGTAATCAACTTTGGGATTGGTGCTGGTCAAGACAGAGGGAGCAGAGTCAGCTCCCAGCATTCCAGGCCTGGAGCCAGTGGTGACTCTGGGAGAGGAGGCAGCTGATACCAGCTCAGGGCTCTCAGATAAGATGTCCCACCTCGCACTGGGATGTGGGGAGGTGGAGAAATCCCACAGTGACACATCCCAGAGGGAATCACCAGGACAGGGCACCGTGGAATGACACACACGCAGGGCCAGGAGAGAGAGCTCCTCACAGGGACACACACAGAGAACCAGGGAATTGTGGAATGGTTTGGGTTGGAAAATGCCTTAAATATTATATGGTCTCCCATGGGAAGAGACATTTCCACTATCCCAGGTTGCTCCAAGCCTGGCCTTGGACACTTCCAGGGATCCAGGGGCAGCCACACCTTCGCTGGAAATTCCAGCCAAGCCCCTCCCCACCCTCCCAGCCAGGAATTCCTTCCCAATATCCCATCCATCCCTCCTCTCTTTCAGTCTGCATCCCTTCCGCGTGCCCTGTCACTCCACATTACACATACCCAGCACATATGCTCTGGATTTCCCTGATTTTCCAACTGCAGACAATCGCTGACATTCCATAATCCCTCCCACTCGCCCCGAGTGAAGCTCAGCTATTCCATTAAAAGTGCACATCCTTGTAAACGTTTCCGGATTGCTGCTGCAAGGGAGCTTTTAATAAATCCACTCCCAATAGCTGTGAATGCTAATAGAAATAATCAATTCAGCACTTAACACTTCAATCACAAGACGTATTTTTAGCCTATTACTGATAGCCATGTTATAAAAACAGAAGTCTGTTCTGTTCCTTGCTTTTCTGGTGGAAACAGTGCCAGAAACAAGCAGAGAATTTCAGCTTTTTCTTCTTATTTACTTGCTGTATCTCAGACTAAAATAATAACACAGAAGCTCCGCTTTGGCTCTGCTGTTGTCTTGGTGAGTGTTTAGAACGTCAGGCTGGCAACAAGGTAAATATTTAGTGATTACTTGGATTCCCTTCAGCAGCGATATCCTCTGAATTCAATTTTTTGGGTGACATTTGAAACCATTTCAAACCCAGATTGAAGTTTTATTCCATCACGCCTCACCATTATTTTTTTTTGTTTTCCTTCTTGGAAACTGACATGAAAAAGCCACGAGCTTTTGTTTTCTGGAGGTTTCTTAACTTGCTTTTTCCACACATAAATACATACGTGAAGATGTCATTTTAATTAGGAGAGCTTTAATATTCAGGGCAGCTAAATTGCCTTGCGCAAGGAAGTGACTCTTGCAGCAATCATTGATTCTCTCTGCAGCCCCATCTACATCTTGATTCCAAGCAGGAATTAATTACAAACATGTGACGTGCTGCACTGGAGTCAGGGAGATCTGGACAATCCACAGTGTGTCCAAGCACAGTCCAAGGCAGTGTGGGGTGTTTCAGCTTCGTGTAAGGATTTAAAACACGTTTGGGAGTGCCTGGGATGAATTCCCACTGATTTGAGATGCCCTCATGCCAAGCTAATGGCCCATGCACAGGTCCAGCTGAACAAGGCACACCCAGCCCTCAGAGCAGAGTGAAAACTCACAAGTTCAAGGAGGAAAACTTCCTCAGGAAGAAAATTCTCCAGCCANGTTTTCCTTCTTGGAAACTGACATGAAAAAGCCACGAGCTTTTGTTTTCTGGAGGTTTCTTAACTTGCTTTTTCCACACATAAATACATACGTGAAGATGTCATTTTAATTAGGAGAGCTTTAATATTCAGGGCAGCTAAATTGCCTTGCGCAAGGAAGTGACTCTTGCAGCAATCATTGATTCTCTCTGCAGCCCCATCTACATCTTGATTCCAAGCAGGAATTAATTACAAACATGTGACGTGCTGCACTGGAGTCAGGGAGATCTGGACAATCCACAGTGTGTCCAAGCACAGTCCAAGGCAGTGTGGGGTGTTTCAGCTTCGTGTAAGGATTTAAAACACGTTTGGCAGTGCCTGGGATGAATTCCCACTGATTTGAGATGCCCTCATGCCAAGCTAATGGCCCATGCACAGGTCCAGCTGAACAAGGCACACCCAGCCCTCAGAGCAGAGTGAAAACTCACAAGTTCAAGGAGGAAAACTTCCTCAGGAAGAAAATTCTCCAGCCAGAACCACAATTCCAACGAAGCCCAGTTGTCCAAGCAAGGAGCCTTTGGATGAATGGCAATTCACCTTTTTGGTTTGAAATTTGTCATGAGAAAAAGGCAAACAATCACATTTATTCAAATTTGGCCTCTCAGTACCTGCAGGGGACTTAAAAAGAGATGGAGAAGGACGTTTTACATGGGCAGAGAGTGACAGGACAAGGGGGAGTGGATTCCAGCTGAGAGGAAGTTTAGCTTGGATATAAGGAAGGAATTCTTGGCTGGGAGGGTGATGAGGGGCTGGGATGGAATTCCCAGAGAAGCTGTGGCTGCCTCTGGATCCCTGGAAGTGTCCAAGGCCAGGTTGGAGCAGCCTGGGACAGTGGAAGGTGTCCCTGCCCATGGCAGGGGTGGGATGGGATGAGCTTTAAGGTCCCTGCCAACCCAAACTTGTCTGTGGCTCCACGAATGGATCAGAATTTCCGTGGCATCACTTTTATCATGCTCCCTTTGCATAAGAAACCCAGCCCCTTCCAGAGCAGGGACACACTCCATGTGCACCGGGATCGAGGCCAAAACCCGGAGCCTCTGGAGAAAGAAACCAGATCAATCATTCCAGGGATGCTGCCTTCCTCATCTCTGATCAACCTCTATTGATTACTGCCAGTGAACAGCTACAAACAATTGATACAGAGATTTTTAACCACCAATAAACAAAACTGCAGGGGGAAATAAATTTAAACAACCGAGAAAAATCCTTTTTTTTTTGCTTTTAAGTTCGAATGTGGCGAAGCAATGCCTGAAATAAGTGCACCAGAAGGCCCAGAGCTTGTGAGGCTGAATTACACCCAAGGCAGAAATGCATTCCCACTCTCCCCGTGCCTCGTGGCGTCAGGAGTCTGACTCAGAGCCCTTAAGTGCAGCGGGGTCAATGCCAGCGCTCACGAGAACGTTCAGCCACTCTCCCAGACATTTTAATGTATCTATTAAATTTCTGCTTTATTAACCTTAGCTAAAACCTACAGCAATAACCCCGCATCAATTAGAGAGGTTCCACAATTCCTAGACAAAGTTAAAAAGGAGGAAAGAAAGGGACGGGGGGGAACCAACAAAAAAAAGCAACGCATTTGCTTCTTTTCCAATGTGAGCAAGGAGTGAGTCTGGCTGAGAGACCGGGATTGACATCCCTCACGTGGGATTTCCGAGTTTGAGGAATGCAGGGATTCGGGATTCAGGCTGCAGGGTGATATTTGCCCTGTCCCACACCCAGCAAACATCACGTGAGGAAACAGGCCCTGAGACAACATCCTGTGTTTCCATCACACTCGAGTGTGGCAATAAACCCCCGTTCCTGAGCAAATCATGGAGTGAGGGACATTTCCTGTGGGTTAAACCCTGGAAAAGCCTCCCTGGCCCCTGGTTTCTCCCATCCTGGCTCCCCATGGGCTCGCAGGAGGGGTTGCACAACCCAGGTATTGATCAGCAGCATCGATCCGGGCACTGGATCCCTGCTGGTTGGGGTTTTCCCATCCCTGTCCCCACAAAACGAGGAGTTCTGGGCTAACTCTGGGGGATTTTTACCCACTGAAGTCATCCCCGTGTCCCAATTCCTCAGATTTTGCTGCTGGTTGGAGTTAAAGGCCCAGCCCAGGGGGTGAAGGGCTGAGCTGGGCACAGCCACATTCCCAGCTTTTCCCAGAAAAACGGAGCTGCAGGAGGACCCCATCCTGCTTAATGCCCTTTCACCTGCACTCAGGAAAACCTCTCACTGAGGGCAAAATGCCAGGAAAATGCACATTTTCTTCTCGTGTTGGGCTGACCAAAATATCACCCCAAATTAAAAAATACCAGGAAAGGGGAAGTGAATAGGATCTAACACCCCTTTGACACAAAAGTCTGGGGATGTGTTTCTTCTCCTCTTCACCTTTTTCCATGGAAATATCACCTTTTGCAATTGCTACCCTGGCTAAAACAGAATTTGGACCTGAAAACCCTTTATCAAAGGATTATAAAGAATTTATCCTGTCAAATTATTCTAATTATCCTTTGAGCATGAGATTTACTCCACAGAACGTTGAAAAAGAAGAAAATCACTCTGCTCCTGAATCTTTTCTTCCCAGAATCACAGAACCAGAGAATCCTTGAGTAATTTGGGTTGGAAGGGGTCTTAAAGCTCAGCTCATTCCAACCCTTACCATGGAGCATCCGTGAAGGGAAAAAGGGATTAAAGGACAAGAGTTGATATGGACAATATTCTATCCATAAACTTGCAGAGAGGCCCTGAGATGTTGAAATGTTGCCCTTTCCAATATAATTGCAGTTTAATATCTGGGCCATCTGGAATTATTTATTTAGGCATCATATTTGTTGCTGTTGCTATTTAAAGAACCTCTCTGTAAATTCAGGAAATGCTGTACATATGCAAAGGTCCCCTAAAAAATATGAGGAAATCACTTTCCAAGCTCCTGGGGAGCTTTGCTGCTGCTTTTCCAGTCCCAGGGGAGCACTGGATTTCTGTTTCACCCAATTCCTTTGCCAACAGTCAATATCCCATTCTCTGTAACTTGTCCAACAATTCCAGTGTGGTTTCATAAGTGATTTTGAAACTGCAAGAGGCACTGAGAGGAAGATTTGGCTTTACTCAGAATTATTGCATAACCAGGTCTGAAAAATCAAGAGTTTTGCATTGATTTCATGTAAAGAAGCTACTTCCAAGAATAAACACGAAAAATCAGAAATTTGGTAGGTGATGGTAACTCTGGGGAGTTTCTCCTTCAGCTCTGAAAGGGACTTTATGGACCATTTAAATGCGTCTGTTTGTTGGGCAAGTACTCAAAGGAAGAGTAAAAAAGACTTTAAATAGAAAATTGCTAAAGTAAATGCAAAAATAAATGATGCCTTTTATGACATGAGAACTTGGCTGAAACATTTCTTAATGCTCCTCTGGTCACACTACCTCTCCCTCTCACACACTGAATTTAATCATGAGTTAAAAATAAGACATGGAGAATCTCAAGCTACAATTTTAATTTTTTCATAGAAACTTTGGGAAAACTACACTGATTTAAGAGGCAACAGAGTTCTTGTGCTCCACTTCATGGTCAGCAGGAACTCGAGCTCTGTGCAACAAAAAACAACCCCTGACCTTAGAGAGATGCATTAAAACCACATCTCCTCCAGATGATGCTCAGCCAAAGACAAAACCCTAATTTGAGGAGCTATGAAAAATTAAATCAAATAAAAGGATCCTGGTGCTATCACCACATACCTGAGCCAAAAGTACAGATGACAAAAAACCCCACCACTCTTTTACTTTTTTTTAAATTACAAGTGAATCAGAAACAGTCAGACTCAGCACTCTAATTTCCTCATTTCCTATAATTAACTGAGCTTTCAACACCTCTTCTAATTTACTGATGATTATCTTTTTATTCACCAATCTAGATTAGAACATAACTGACATTCTTTGCTACCCACTGGCTCAGATGTTCTCATCTTTCTGCCTCGAAAGATAACAAGGAGCTGTTCCTTGGTGGATTTATTTTCCTTCCCTTCTCCCATTCCAGATGTCCACACATGTCCTGGAAACCAGAAATCCTTCAAAACCCCCCGAAGTTGCCTTTCTCTGATCACTGCACATTAATTTTTCCATGCATCAGGTCCTTGCTCCTCCTCATCTAAATCAGATTTAATTTTGCAAAGGGGTTTGATCAACCTGTTGCTCCTCTCTCCTGCACTAATGGAGCAGATTTTTCATGCTTTGACACAGCAATTTGTATTTCTGCTAAAAAACCAGAATCCTGGCACCAGGACTGGAGTTATCCAGGTAATTTCCACAGCCCTTGTTGATGAGAAGAACGGGAAAAAGAACAAGAACATAAGAAACTCATATTAAAGATAGAAAAGAAAACATTTCTTAGACTTAGTCTGATGTTTTGCTTTGTTTTCTCAAGCGTAACAGATATTATCTGATTTAATTTTTTTTCCTCTGTTTGAAAAACCCCCCAGGACTTTCTTTCTCCCCGTTTTTCCAGTGACAATATCCAGGTGCCCGTTCCCAGAACCCCCAGCCTGGGAATGATTTCCCTTCCTGCCCAGGCAGCATTTCTGCACCCAGGAGCTGACGTGCAGCACCAGCTCCTTCAGTTGCTGCTAATCTCCCAGGATAATCAATTGCAAACCAAGAAAATCTCGTCTCACAGGATCCTGGCCCAGCCCACTCCAAAACGAGCATTCCCACCTCTGCTTTTCCAGCTTCCCTCTGCTATTTTTACACTGCTGCTCCTCCAGGATGCCTTGCAAGCGTTGGTCCCCCAAACATTTCTTTTTTTAGGCAACAGGAATCACCTCAGAATGTTGGATGAGATCCCCAATTTTGTGTAGCACAGGATGTAAATCTGAGGAGCTACAAGCAGCTTTAACTGGGAATTTCTGAGGATGAAAGCAGGTCATTTTCCAAACTTCAGAACCAATCTCCCAAGAAGCATCAAGCACTTTGTCACAGCTGAAGGATGGATGGATGAGCACGTGTGGCATTCCTAGAGAGCAGATATGCAGTGCTTTTGACATGGATCAGGTTTCCCCTCTCCATCCCCATGGAAGGGACTCCTGCAGTGGGAGCCTCCCCAACTCCTTGTTTCACCCAGGGAATATCTAAATGTGATCTCAGTGCTATCTCCAACCCCATCTGCAGGCACTCACCTGAATCCTGCTGAATCAGATCATTTACTGGGGTTTCTCACCTGATTTACCCTATTCTGCTCTCCAGGCTGTAATTACTGGGTTGTTACCACACACGTTCCCTGAACAATTCAAGTGCTTTGTAGGAACTCCTGGCAGTCAGGGGAGTGGGCTGGGGGCCCCTCTCTCCCCTCTCCACAGCGCTGGCCTGGCTGATGTGTCCACACACAGAAGCTGATGTGTTCATGACTCACAGATGGATTTATTTCCCAGCTCTCCAATCCCAGAACTCAGGCTCTCTCTCCCAAATCTCCTTGGGAACAGAGAGGAACAAACTTCGGGTGCTTTACGTGAGGGATGAACGCTCCACAGGCTCTGCACTCTCTGCCACAGCCAATATCAGCACTTTTAATGGATGGCATCATTAATATTAATCACTTTTAAAGCCTTCACACCCGGACTGTGCCTGTGTTGAGAAGTTCTTTCTGCACAAAATCCCTGCAGTTGTGGTTCCCTGGGGCTTTGCTCAGCTCCTTCCCCTGGGCCATCCTCACCCTCACCTCCACTGCCAGGCCCTGGCCAAACATTCCACCCAAATGGAACTAAAATGATTCTCAGAGTCACTCAGCATCTCCCTCTCTCTCCCCAAATCTCCCTCTTGCTGTCTCCAAGGCTGATTTCCTCCTCAGCACAGCCCACAAGCCAGGCTCTGTCTGCCTTTCCCATTGTTCCAATATATATTTTACATTTCCTCTGCTGCTGTTCCTCACACGTGGAATTTATTTCCTGCACGAGGTACCTGGTTGTCCTCTTTCAAATCCTGCTTGGAGATTTTCCTTTGGGTGTTACCTGTTTTAAAAATGATGCTTTGCTTAAGCCCCTGCCTGCCAAATGGATCCTTTTCATCCCAGTGCTGCCAGGGGCTTCCCTTTTTTCATGGCTTTGTACTTAAATCACCCCTTAAAACTGAATTGCCATATCTAGGGGACACTTTTAATCCAAAATCTGAACAAAACGTTGCAGAGCAGCCCATGTTCTGTAACTTCACTCCCCAGGTACTGCAGTCACAGAAAAATAACAGTGAACAATAAAATAAG
>VZTH01001998.1:98141-209434 GCA_013397815.1 Aleadryas rufinucha
CCTTCCCTTCTCCAGGAGAACCCGGCTGGGAAATGCCCAACTTCTCCTCAACCAACATCCCCAATTTCTTCCCCGCCAGGGCTGTTCTCCATCCCTTCTCCACCCAGCCTGGATTTGTGCTGGGATTCCCTGACCCAGGAGCAGGACCAGCCCTTGGCCTTGCAGAACTCCACAGTCCCACCTCTCCAGCCCATCCAGGTCCCTCTGGATGCCCCATCCCTCCCCTCTGGCTGTGACCTCACCCAGGGAGGTTTTGGCTGCCCGACCCTGGGCTGTGGCCACCAACTCCCCCTCGTTCTCCCGATGGTTTCGTGGGACAGGTTCCCCCCTGGGCTCACCTTTGCTGCAGCTCTGCTCTCATCCCTGCCCCAGGAGAATGATTTGAGCTTAAAAATGTCCTTCCAGAGAGCTCCCAGCTGCAAATATAAAGTGGAAGACGCTGTTCAAAGTTCAGAGCTGCCATCCTGCCACTTGCCCTTTCCCTAATCCAGTGCAGCCAGGACCTCTCACTGCGTTAATGTTTTCTCTCCAGAATCATTATAATGAAGAACCTTTATAAATAATACATTTCCTCTACTCCCCTTTGTTCTGTGGGGACAATTCCTCCTCATAAAACATCACAGATGACAGAAGAGAATCAGGATTTGAAAAGATTTAGAAACATTCAGGCATTCAGATGGAGGTTTTTTTCATCTAATAATATATTTTTTTTGTATTTAATTTAAATACTTAGTGTAATGCTATTTTGTTATAAAACACCCATGCTGTACATATTAAAAAATTACTGGTCTCAAGCTCATCTCTTTTATGTTCTTTCTGTCAACAACCAGACACATTTTGCCTCTTCTTTCACAAAGCCATTTCAAGAAATGTCATTATTCTCCAGTCATAGCCCACAACTTCATTATCGTTGTCAGCCTGCTCCTTGAATATTTATCTCTGGAATTTTCTTTCACTTCAGTGGTGCAGAGGGACTTGGAGGGGTGAAGAGGAAATTCAGACCTTTTTGTCACCTTTTTTTTATATTGGGAGGGGTTCATTTCCCAATACCCCAAATGCACAAAGACACAAACAGCCCTTGAAAGGTTTAAAATTATCCAAGTCCATATTTACTGGAGTTTATGAATCATTATTTCTGCCCCAGTTACTTGAAAAGACGCCGTGCCTGTTTACAACTAGTTTGGAACACATTGATCTATATCCAAGATTTTTTCCTCAAAGCAAAAACCCATCAATTCCAGCAGCAGGGATTGTGAGCTGTATTTATTGGGAATAAGCACACAGACACGGGGCTGTGGTCCTTGAAAGGGGGACAGGAGGTCACTGTCACCATCACAAATAAGGACAGCACCAGCAACTGAGGCAAGAAGTATTTGCATATGCAAATCTATAGGGAAAATATTTAAAAAATGGAGATTCCTGGTCAGGAGAAGAAAGTGGGGTCTGCTGTAAGTTACTGGGGAATATTTAAGTTGCACAACACCAAATGTCTCCTTTCAGCCATTCATTGGTCTTGTCTGGTATCTCTAAACCACATCTGTGCACCCACTTGGATTTTGACAGAATTAAGGAAAATAAAAGTACAGCTAAAAGCAAAAAATCATTAAAAATGGAACTGATGGCCAGAGAAGCTGTGGCTGCCCCTGGATCCCTGGAAGTGTCCAAGGCCAGGTTGGAGCAGCCTGGGATAGTGGAAGATGTCCCTGCCCATGGCAAGGGTGGAATGGGATGGGTTTTAAGGTCCTTTCCATCCCAAACATTCTGGGATTCTCTGGTCCCATGAACTGCAATGAAAACAGATGCTCCCATCCTGACTTCACCACACTCAGGTTAACAACTGCAAACCAGGCTGCAACAAAGTGACTTAATAACATATTTAGAAATTGGTAACAAATAAAAACAATTCCTAAATAGAGTTCTGTGTACGTTCCTGGAGCCATCTGCCATATATACAGAGCTGGGTGTGTTTGGAGCATTTTCCCAGAGCAATCTCATCTGCCTTGTTGTCTGCAGCCTTAAAGAGTTGGATGACTAAAACCGAAATCTATAAATAAAGATTTTGTACAGTTTTTAAATTTATACTCTGGAGCTTTTCATGTAATCCAGCTTTTCTGTATTCTGCAGCTTCCTACATTCTGCTTTCGTACTCCACACGAATTCCATCACAGCTTCTCTGGAATCTGAATCCCTTTCAGGCAGAAATGAGAATAAGAGGAGGATCATGGAATCACAGAAGCCCAGAATGGGTAGGAAGGGACCTGAAAGATCATCAATTCCACCCCTGCCATGGGCAGGGACACCTTCCTCTATCCCAGTGCACGGGAAATCCCACTCTGAAAAGCCAGTGTCCATAAAGGACAGAGCCTGGCAACTTTATTGCAATAAAGGGAATATTTTTAATCGCAGAGTTTTCTCTCCTGAGGTTTCTGAAGGCACAGCCTCATTTATCCCAAACTCCCAGCCTCATGTGTCCCTCTTCCTTTCCCCATTGCTGAGGTACCAGGAAGGTGCAGCCTTCCCGAGCTGCCTACCCCATATCCACCCCTGAATCTGGCATTTTACCCCAAAGCTCAGAAGTTCAGCCTTGTGTAGACCCCACTTGTCTGTTTTGGGAGCCAAACTGTCTGGGCTCTGTGACAAACCTGCTGCCCAAAGTCAGCAGAGACATCCAGACCCATGCCAAGGACGTTCACACCCATCCCTTCACCCATCGATTGTTCGTAATGACATCAGCACACATCTTCCCTCTCAGGCTGCTCCAAGCCCCCTCCAGCCTGGCCTTGGACACTTCCAGGGATCCAGGGGCAGCCACAGCTTCTCTGGGAATTCCATCCCAGCCCCTCCCCACCCTCCCAGCCAGGAATTCCTTCCCAATATCCCATCCATCTCTGCCCTCTGGCAGTGAGAAGCCATTCCCTGTGTCCTGTCCCTCCACGGTTAGTGTTAGGGTTAGGAACTTTCCCCAAATCCCTTTCCTGCTCTCCTGGAGCCTCTTTGGGCACTGGAAGGTGCTCCAAGGTCTCCCTGGAGCTTTCTCCAGGCTGGATCACTGTCATTAATCACTATTGTTCTGTTTGGATCCCACTGCAGCTGCTGGATGAAGCCAGTGGCTTTGTAGGGAATATTGCCTCATTATAAAGTCCCAGATGCTGAGAGATGAGAGCAGCACCCACCTCTCCTGGAATTCTGACAGCCAGAGCTTGCCCTGAGAAGTTTCCCCCCAGGATCCCAGGAGCTGGATCCTTCTCCACCACAAGTCTGGATGGATTGGAGCGAGCTGATAACCTCATCCACAGCCGTGGAGAGGATTCCAGGAAAGAGCTGGAGTTAGAATGAAATAAATCACGTGGAGAATGTGTTTGCTTCCAAAGGGACAAGGGTGCTTCCATCCCAAATGGATTGCTGCAGTTTGGGGGAGTCTGTCCTGGGGAGCTCCAGAGGAGGTGGGGTTGGTGCTCCTGGGTGTGTGGAATGTCATGAGCTCGGCCAGCAGGGCCAACAACCAAAGGAAAACTCTGCAGTGCTCTACTTTCCGTGGCCAAACAGATCAGCAGGACAATCCTGCACTCCCTGGCAGCGTCAGCTCCATAGAATCCACGGGTAAGGAGAGCCCAGCCCTGCTCCTGCCGGGCTCTGTCCCATCCTCCCTGTCCTCTGCAGCAGGAGCAGGAGCCTGTGCTGCTCCCACTGCATCCCAACATGCTCAGAGATCCTGCAAGGAACTCCTCTGGAATTCCTGCAGAGCACAGAAGGAACCAGACCCCAAAAGGTGGGGAGCAGCAGAAGTGGGTGGCACATTCCCAGGTCAGCTTCCAACCCCTTTGGAGCCGGGAGCCACAATGGGGGAAAGGCCCTCCTGCATCTTCTGTGCCTGGATTCAGTCCCACAGCCAGCACCAGTGAGGGATAAATATCCCAAATCAGCTGAGCACACACATGGAAGCCCCTCCTGCCCTTCCTGCCGTGGCTGAGCTGGGATTGGGGAGCCTTTAGGTTTTCCCTGATCCCGAGAGCTCACGGAGGCAGCTCCCTCCTGGATGCAGCCGGGTTTGTTTCTGGGAACACAGGAACACCTTTTTCCCTGAGCAAAGAGGGAATTACAATCCAGAGCCGGTTCCTGTGCTGGCAGTTCCCTTCCCAGGCTGCTCATGGAGCTTCTGGGGCTGCAGCTCCTCCAGGATTCCCAAGGAGCTCCCAAACCCTGCTCTGGTCAGCAGTTCCTGACCGACTCCTTGCTCACACAGTTCCAAGGAGCCCTGCCTGGATTGTCTCTCTAAACTCTCCCTAATTTATAAATGAGGGGGTTTTTTCAACAACACTAAAGAAAGGCTTTTATTCAAGTGCTGGCATCAGGGATGATTGCAGAAAGACTAATCAAAGTTATTAATTGATAGCATATTGATATAATTAATTGCAGAGAATGGATTGTACAGAATCCATGCGTGGAATCACTCCACAAGGACACGGATGCATCATCCTCAACAAACCTGGGGTGGCTGCAGATTTCTCTGTTTATTTATTTATTCCTCCTTTGAAAAGCAGGTATTTTGGGAACACCTCTGGAGTTAATGCATCCTGTTATGAAATGAAGGAGTTTTCCTCTCGGATTTCGCACACAGGCTCAACCTACTTCCATAATAACTCCAGGAGTTTGTCTGCTCGCTCTGTGTTAGATCAAAGCAGAAAGGCAGGATTCAAACACAGGATTTTGTTTCATTTTTTTCAAGAGCTCCATTAAAGTTGCCAAAGAAACAGCACCCAATAACAAATAACAAAACACCAAAGAAATAGCACAATTACATCCTTTTTTCCCCTCAAATTCTGAGATTAATCCATAATTAAAGGAATACATGAGAATAAATAATCAGTATTTTAATTTTTATTTTATATTTACAGAGTGTTTGCATTCTGTCCCTTTGGCTGCAATTGAAGCTCGTGTACAGCTCTGTTTTGTTGGAATGGTGGGCAAATTTATCACTGTTTTAGCGATAAAGCACTAATATATCAATAGAATATTATTATTATTGTGCTCCTATAACTTCCCCTGCATACAGCCTGCTGGGACACAGTAATTGAAATTTAATATTTGATTTTTAAAAGGCAACTCCCAAGAAAACAAACAAGACCAGCCTTGCACTGTTTAGAAAGGTCATGGGTGAGAGCAGTAAAATTGCCAGGAGTAATTCTGGGGCTTGGAAGGAGGAAAATTATTCCCCTTTCTTTGCATATGAATAATAATGGCGGGTTTTTTTACATAAAACAGAAGAGTAAAGACACCACAACAATCTCTTGAAGCTGTTCTGGAATGCCACAACAACACCACTTCTCACCACTCTGCAGTGGCTTTACTGAGCTTAATAATAATTTATAATTTTGTGTATTGTAACACAAGAATTTCTCTCACCAATGTGAGGCTGAGCCAGTAATTCAGTAAAAAAAAAAAAACAAACAGTTTTTTCTTGTAGATGTTTTCTGATAACAGTAAAATTCAGCAAACCCTGACACCACCTCCACCAGCACATCCCATTGTCCATCCCTGTTTTACAAGACCTTCCCAAGACACAGCAACAAAAATTTTGTGTATAATTCCACGAGTGAACTTTCTAACATGAACATTTAAAGTTTATATAGCACAGAAACATTTAAAAAAGGAAATATCATCAATTACTTTCCCAAAAATCACTCTCTGATGTTTTGAAAACTTTCTCATGGATTACATCCCTCAATGATTCTTTCTCCTGGCAGTGAAATTCTGCCAGAGAAATAGTAAAAGTTTTTCCTACTAAAGGGAGCTTGAAAAGAAGCCAGCAACAAATTTTAGTTTGAACAAAATTTCTGTGTTTCCTATGAGAAAATATTAAAAAAAAATAAAGTCTGACTCTGGACTAGCTGTCCAGGACAAGTATCCAGCCTGGGAATGGGATCTGATTTAAACACCATCCCCTATCCAGCATCAGTGAAATATTCAGAAAAGATTGTTAAAACACCATTATTCAACAAATAAAAATTCTTAATTTCCAACTGCAACCCAAATATCACAATTCCACACCAGGTTTCTGAAACAGCCTTCAGAAATAAATGGCAAAGCCATGAGTGAGCCTTTTTAATCATTAAATTGTATTAGGGATGGGAATTCATAACTTCAATCCAGTACCAAGGAATAGGAAGTTCAATAATCTGGGTTTAGCCAAAATAAGAAAATATTCCAGATATTGGTGGGATATTCATGAGCAACTTCCTGAATGCAGCTTTAAGTAACTGTGTTTGATTTGGGGGGGTTATTATTATCACCATTATTAATGCTATTATCAATATATTGATTCTATCCAAAAACATCCAAAAGTTCTTGCAGGAAAATCCTTCAATTCTGTTCAAATATGTTCAACTCTGGCTGCTCAATAAATAATTCCTGGGAACACTGAAGCTCCTTGGGCTCTGAGCAGCCCTGAGTTTGTTGCTGTTTCTGTGATTACTGAGCTATGATAAATATGCTACAATTAAAGCCACACCAATGTCCTGAGACCCTCTCTGATATTTTTAAGTGTAGCCACCCAAAAAAAGGCAATTTTAGGGCATGATTCTCACTAACAGGACATAATGAGCTCTCAAATGTCTCTGACAGCTTGTGCTGGTTTTCTTTGGGCTCCCTGGGGAAGCCACCAGGCTGAAATAGTAATAAAATATCATAAATATATATATATTTAACCCTATTAAACAAACAAGGGGTTTCTTTTTTTCCCCTTTTTTATTAGGTTGTTAAATGGTGAGGAACTTGTGGGGAGGGGTGGATTTAAGGACCAAGTTACCAACTCAGGTGAAACGANAAAGCCACACCAATGTCCTGAGACCCTCTCTGATATTTTTAAGTGTAGCCACCCAAAAAAAGGCAATTTTAGGGCATGATTCTCACTAACAGGACATAATGAGCTCTCAAATGTCTCTGACAGCTTGTGCTGGTTTTCTTTGGGGTCCCTGGGGAAGCCATCAGGCTGAAATAATAATAAAATATCAGAAATATATATATATATATTTAACCTTACTAAACAAACAAGGGGTTTCTTTTTTTCCCCTTTTTTATTAGGTTGTTAAATGGTGAGGAACTTGTGGGGAGGGGTGGATTTAAGGACCAAGTTACCAACTCAGGTGAAACGAGTAAAGAACAAATTTCCACAGCTGCTGAGGCAATTTCTGGCACGTTTGACCAAGAAAATGAACTTGGCCATGGTGCCCAAAATGAAAGGTGCACAGAGAGTTGTGAAGGAAAAGATGTGGGAAATGAACTTCATCCATCCCCAGGTTGCTCCAGAACTGATTTCCTTTTGAAACTCAGACTGAAACTATAGAAACACTTCTCACTTTGAAACCAAAACCAGCAATGATGACTTTGGGTTTGCTGTTTCCAAAGTTTAAAAGTGTTTATTTCACCAAAACCATTTGCTCTAATTTCATAAGTGAAGTTTCCAGCAGTGTTAATGAGCCCAATTCTTCTTTTTAAATTTTCAGTACAAATACACGCCCAGGTTTGTATCTTTTTAATGAGTTTATAGGATTTTATGGTCTTTGTGCCTCCTTCTTAGTTCAGGGACAAAACTTCAGCTGAGTTCAGTGAAAGCAAACCAATCCAAGGGCAGGAAAACTCCCACTCCTCCTAAGGACCTGCTTTTCCTGGGATTATTGGGAGAAACAGAAGCAAGGCTGAGCAAAATGATTCCTCTCACTGCCAGTAACTCAGTGCTTCATTTACAGCTATTCAAAAATGCTTTTTCAGTGTGGTTTTTCTGCTTTCTCACCTCCCTTTGGAGGCTCCCCAGCCCTGGCTCCCCAGTAAGCCCCAGCAGAGGGGAGCTGGGCTCGCTGTTTAATCACAGTTGGCCACGCTTTGGGCTAAACCCCCCTGGAAAACTGCTGTGCCCGACTTAGAGCCCAGACAAAGTGTTTGAACGGGGCCTAAGAGGATTCTGCTTTAATGCTCAGGGGGAATAAGGCTCTTTAATGCAGAAAAAGCCTCCTAATGGAGTCTGTGGGTCAGTCCTCACTCGCCACCAGCACCCAGAGCTTACCTGGGCACGTTCACACCGCTCCAACCTGCACCTGCTGCCCTTTGAATACTGATTAACCACGTTAATTATTCCCTCTTAGTAGCGTTTTCTCACCACACCGAGTGCCAGACAGCAACATCCAAATTGGATGCACGAAAGGTGAAATGGATGTAACAGATTTTATAGAAGAAAGATATCAGTTATTTCTGGGAATGGCCTGCATCCTTTGTGTGTTACAGGGGAAGGTGATTCGCAGTCCTGTGCTGTGGACATCTAAGGGTGAATCCAGAGTGTAACCAAACATATGATAGAACCAAACCTTGGAGATTTTTGTTAAATCAAAACAAAATGTGCTATTTAGGAATAAAACAAGCACTCTCCATTTTCAGTTCTTAACAAAAATATACCAAAGATTGCATTAGGCAAGTTCCTTGTGTCATTAAATCTCTGTTGTTGCCTTTCCCTGGCCTTAAAATCAGAGCCTAACACAGTTAAAAGGGAGAAGGGGTTTACCTTGGTATTTATTTAAGGATCCTTAAAGGTGCACTCTCCATCTGGGTGGAATGGGCTGAGAAGCACACACCCAAGTGCACACACACAACTAATCCCATATACAGTTATAGGCCTTACCAATTAGCAAATCTATCAAAGATTCCCCAGTGAGAGGCTGAGTGAACCCCCCTCCCCGAGGAACTTTCCCCCCCTGGCCAGGCCCATCTCAGGTTACAAAATGTGTTCCAGAGAAGCCCTCGGTGTCTGAGGCTTCTGAGATGTTTGGTCTCCTGGGTTAACAGAATATTGGGTCTATGCTATTTATCAAACCTAAGGAGTTAAAAATATGTGGGCTAAAAGCACTAAGAACACATAAAATCTATATAAAAGAGTATATAAAAAGGGGTGTATAAAAAGGCAGAAAATCATCATGGCATCACCATGTCTAAGAAAAAAAATGTGCTCTTCATTCACACATAGGGTTTGAAATACCTGTAACTTACACAAACACTGAACTGATTTTCTGTTCGTAACACAAGATTGTTTCACGTCTCAGTTGAGATTTACAGGCCAAAAAAACCCCATGCAATCCCTAAATTCATAGTTTTCAGTAAGTCCAACCATTTTATCACTGAAGTCTAAAACCACCACTGGAGCTGTTCCTTTCCAGCTTCCCAATTTCCCAGTTTCCCCAGGAAGCGCCGTCTCCTGAAGTTTGGGTTTCAAGGGAGACGTTCGAGGCGCAGTGTTTGATCACACGGAGCTTCCCGTGCTGCAGCTTCCCAAAATCACACATTTTATTTAATGCCTGACTATTTGGTAATTGCTCCTATTCAGTCTCACACCAGCTTGAACGATTTCAGCTCTTAATGTGCCTCATCTCATTCTGAGGCACATCAATCCAGGAGGAGATCGCAGCACCTTGAAATACTAATGCTTGTCACACACTTTAATCTCCTCTAAAAGGTCTTGTTCCTCGTGTGCTTAAATCTCTTAACAGCTTTTCCTTCTCCTTAGGTTTTTACTTTTGTGCAACCCACTCCAGTTAGGCTGAAGTTTGTTTAATTTTCATTTCAGTGCAGAGCAGGAGCAATAATCTAAAAGCCTGGATTATTACTGTATTAGTAAAAAGGTAAAATTGCTTTTGCTAAAAAATGACTTTTTTTCTTTTCTCCCCAAGCATGAAACTCTCTCAAAAATGTATCTGTAGGAACAAAATAAACTTTCCAGAATGTAAGAAGACCTGCAAGAATTTACACTTGGTCATGTCTGAGGCTCACTTGGAGCACAGTTGGATATCACAGCCACATTTCTGACACGATGGAATAGTGGGGATGATTGACACCGTGCTGCTGAACACCTCTTACAGTAATGAGATTATTCTTTCATTCCAGACTCGTTTTTATTCTGTTGTCCATTTAGAAATGCTTACCTGGTGCTGTTTTATCTCCTTGCACCACTCCTGCTCTGGCCGTGCTGCTGAGGTTCCTAAAAGGGACTCACAGCAGGAGGGGATCCTCACAAATTAACCTACAGCAGAACTGATTTCTGCCATTTCCCTTCCAGTATTCCAGCAAAAATCTAATTCAAAAGGATTGCTCCACGGAGCAAACTTGTAGGATTTCCCCAACCCCTTGGAGATCAGCCACACCCCTTGAGACAGCGTTTGAAGGCTGAATTAACACCACCTGCACAAGAGCAACAGTTGCTAAAATTCTGTTTCTCTGGAAAGCTGCTGCTGTCACACACAGACTTTTTTAATCCTTTACTCATTGCTCAATCCACTGATGTTTCTCAGACTCATCAGTGTTCACTCAGACCTTCAACTATCTCCAGGATACACGGGAAAAACTGTGCCAGTCAGTGTTAGGGACCTGCTCTGTGATACATAAAAGACCCCAAAAATTAAATTAAAGTTACATTTTATCCTCTATGTGAAAATCTTAAACAGTCTTTGAGGTTTGGGGGTTTTTTTCCCTCATTATTATCCAAAATGCTTTATAATAATTGCCCCCAATCTTTCAGGCAGCTGCAGTTCAGCCTTTATTTGAAGTGAACGATGCCTTGAAGAGCTCTCCCACTGCAGATCCCACTCACACAGTGTGTGAGCAGCAAGCAGGGATGGGGCAGGGTTAAAATATTGCCTTGGTTTGGTCTGTCAAAATCCTCCTGGAAGGGGTCATATCTGATAAATGAAAATATTGCAGAGATGTCTGCTCAGCACTCAGGCACGGAGCTGAGGAACACAGGCAGGCTCTGCCTGGCTGTCAATCAGCTCCAGGATGAATGGAGCCATTCAGTCAAAGAGCAGCGATCCAGGAGCATTCCCACCCTGCTATCCAGGGAATACTGCCCCTTTCCCCTCCAAAACACAGGGCTGGGCTGTCCCTGCCCTTCTGCACAGTCCTCGCTATTTTCTTTCAAAGCTCTGAGGCAAAGGAGATTAAAATCAATACCTGGGCTCTTTATGAAATGTCACCTGGGCAGTGCTGGAATCCCACTCTATTCATCAAAGGTGATACTTAATTTCTCTGTCTAAATATTTACCCCGAAAAGGGTCCTCTGCCAAGGTGTTGTGACCCCATTTTGTGGGAATTTCCAAGCAGTTTATCAGCTGGGACAGAGAGGTTTTTTCAGAGAGTCCCAAACTGGTTTGGGTTGGGAGGGACCTTAAAGCCCATCCCATCCCACCCCTGCCATGGTAGGGACACCTCCCACTGTCCCAGGCTGCTCCAAGCCTGGTCTTGGACACTTCCAGGGATCCAGGGGCAGCCACAGCTTCTCTGGGAATACCAGCCCAGCCCCTCCCCACCCTCCCAGCCAGGAATTCCTTCCCAGTATCCCATCCATCCCTGCCCTCTGGCAGTGGGAAGCCATTCCCCATGTCCTGTCACTGCTTGTCTGTGTAAAAAATCCCTGTCCCACTTTTTTATCAGCCCCCTTTAAATCCTCAAAGACCCCAGCGAGGTCTCCCAGAGCCTTCTCTCTGTTTGACCCCTACACACCTTCTATAATTAAGACCTCACCAAACAATTAAGTGCAGCTCAACAGCCACCTCGATGAGCAGGCTGAGGTCAGGTAACACCTGAACTCCCACATTCTTCTTCCCAAACCCAAAGATTTTCAGTTCTGGAGCAAAACCTCTGAATATTTTTTCAGAGGTCAATATTTTCCAGATTTTGTGGGAAGGGAGGGAGGTTCAATATTTTCTGTCAATATTTTCCAGATTTTGTGGGAAGGGAGGGAGGTTCTGAGTGTACCTTCTACCACCCTGACTAACCCAGGGTTTCTCCTCTCCTCTCATTGTTCAGACAGGAGCAATTCCAGAGCCTTAGGAAGTTGCTGCCAGTGCCCATCCCTGGCAGGGGATGAAGCTGTTTGTCCCCCCTGAGTGTGTGGGATTGCAGCAGAGCCACACACGGGGGACCAGAGGAGCATCACGTGTGTCCCCAGGCAGGGCTGGCTGCCAGGACCTGAACCTGTGGTTCCAGAGAGTCTACGAGTCCGTCTGGGAAACCCAACCTGCTGCCTGCAGCATGAAACCATCCCCAGTTTAAAACTCGCAGCCTTACTCCTCTGGAATGTCCCTTTGGATGGATGGAATAGCCAACCCTGCTGGATAAGCACATTAACGGGATGCTTTGCCTAAAACGATCAGAAGTAAAATAACTCTGCTGACATTTAAATGGCCACAATTCCCTGCAAAGGCAGCGCTGTGGAGATGAGCAGGAACCTGGATCAGTCCCGTGTGTTCCCACATCCAGGGCACCACATCCAACCCCATTCCAGAGGTCACCTCTGTGGTGGGAGGGCAGCTCAATGAAAATGTTGGAGGAGGTTTTGTCCCATGGACACGTGGTCACATGGTCATGGTAAACATGGGTGTGATTCCACATATTCCCTAACAATTAATTAGGAATATTGCTCTCACAAAGAGCAGAGCTGCAGGGGCTGCCTGAACAAAAAAGGAACAATCTCAAATATTTTTTAGAAAGTTCCAAGTGTTGGTTTTTATGAAGACCATTGAAGGCTGCTTTGATGAATTGTCAATGACAATATTTTATTCATTTTCCCGACTATCAGCTGCCTTTAAATATCTTTAAATCACTGGTGGTGAACAGCTGCAATAACTATAATTGGGTCACTGCAGCTTTAATCCCCACTTTCACACCTAAATCTAAATCTAAACAACTGAAAATCGAACCAGAAACGAAGCAGCAAAGCTCACCTTGAATTTCTGCAGCGGTAGCACTGCTCCAACCCTCCAGAGGTAATTATCATCCTTAATAACACCAGATATGATTGAGGCTTTTAACAAAAGGAATGCTGCCTTGGAAGCCTCTGCCACGACTCAGAATGTGACTGCTGTGAAAAATTGTCAGCTGAGGGATAAATGTGCTTTATGAACGATGGGTACGTGAGGGGATGTGCAAACTCTGCTCAGAAAGGGTTGGGAAAGGTGAAATTCCTTGACTCTTACAGGGAGGAAGTTGCACAAGAGGCCCCAGCCGAGGCTGAAGGGAAGGGCTTGGAACCATGAGCTCAAAATCAACAGGTTTGGCAGAGGAGGGCTTGGATCAGGATTATTATTTCTTTATTTCCTAAATATCAAGCACCAATGTTTCTAAATATTGTTGTTTAAACAACAGCTCTCTCCACATCCCGTGCTGTTGGATGCTGCAACCAACAATCAAATTATTAACCTACAGTTTTGGTGTTGAAATGAATCAAATCAGGCCCAGTTTATCAGGTAAAATTATCTCCTTTTTTTATACTTTTAACACTCACATTTCCTGTTGAATAACTTTTTATTTCAGCACTGGGAAAGGAACTGCTGGTGTGGAGTTTGAAGAAATCGGGGATGTTAATAAATGCCTGAAATAACAGAGCTGTTCCTTGTGAGTTTTTCCCGAAGGATTTTGCGTAACTCAGGGCCAGGCTGCTCTTCTGTGTCTCAGACGTGGAGCAAACCAAAATCACCCACTCAGAAATGAGAGAGTATTGCAAAAATGACCCCAAATGAGGTCGTTTCCTGTTGTCACACCTGTAAGGACGTGATCAAAACTTAGGAACATCCACAGATCCAAGTAACAGTCCCAAAAAGAAAATCCCCCCGATCCTGAGAGATGCTGTGCAGATTGCTTTGTATTTTGAATTTCTGAAGCAACTACAGAAGCAGTGATTATGATCTGCTAATGACTTTCCCACCTACTCCTTGAAACTGTTTAAAAACCTCGGGGTAGAAGTTTGAACAGAAACCATTCGTTTGCCTGGGACGCTTTCTCTGGAATTTTTAAAGACACATTTTTTTAGGAGGAAGATATTTAATGAACAATAAAGACTCGGAAAATTAACCTTGCAAAAAATTCCTGCTGAAAGCTCTGCCTGTCAGGGTGAGGCTGTGCCAAACTCAACACAGGGGATCGCTCCCAGGGGAGCCATCAGCTGCAGGGCTGGAATTGTGCAAGCTGCCCTTTCCCTGGAATGGTGCTCAGATGTGTGGAACACGCAGGGAAAACACGGATGGATTTATGGAGGATGAAGGAATATTGTGCTGTGCAATTATTTATTCTGCTGTGATGCTTCCCACCTGCTTGTGATACTCCTGACTGGTGCTGCTCAGTGGAATGAAAGAGAAGCCATGGCTCCTACCCATCCCTGCCTTCCTGATATTTACATATTCACAATTCCTAAATACTGTAACAGGTACTATAAAAAACCCTTTCTGTTCCTCTCTGTTGCGTAGTGAAAGCCACAAAGTCTTTTTTTGAATTACAAGGGAAGTCTGGGACAAACTGGGAAGGGAATAGGTATTTCCTGACTCTGTCAAGCACCGATGGCTTCCAGAATTTGTCCCAAATTCACCTTTTCCATAAGAAGAAAGGAAAGCTGTTTCACACACGAAATGGCAGGATCACAGAATCCTGGAGTGATTTGGGTTAGAAAGGACCTTAAAGCCCATCCAATCCCACCCCTGCCATGGACAGGGACACCTCCCACTACTCCAGGCTGCTCCAAGCCCTGTCCAACCTGGCCTTGGACATTGCTAGGGATGGGGCAAATCTCAGAAAGATCAGATGGATCAATATCAGAAATCATATTCACAAGAAAAAGGGATTGTAAGAATGTGAGGACAGAAGAAAACTCGAGCAGATGGGGCAGGACGTGCAGAAATAGAAGCAAAGTTGTGCAAGAAGTGAAAACAGAGGACCTCAATGAAGCATTGACTGAGGGGAGAATTCCTCTGGGAGCGATCATCACACTGTTAGGGAAAGGAAATCCTGACAGAGCTGATTGAATCCATATTCCAGGCAATTTGTATTGTTCATACACCAGGTACACACCGAGGATAACAGCACAGCTCCCAGTTGTGATGTTCCCCAACAAAATGGGCTAAAACTCCATTAAACAAAACCGAATTTTTGTATTAAAACCCACAAAGCCCAGTGATTGCTGTGCCTTGAACAAGGGGTCAGAGTGAATTCTCAGCAATTCTCCCATTCTCACTCTCCCAGCACTCTCAGCCCCACTACAAATTGTGTGATTGTAAAAAACGGCCTCAGAAGTTTTCTGTCGAGGGGTTTTTTCTTCCAGAGGAAAACACCAGCAATCACCAAGCTTTTCCACAAAGAATTCAGCTCAAATCATGATAGATCTCAACTCTGACACACACAAAAAAAAGCAGGGAAACAGATTAGCTGGCAGCTTTTTAAGCAGCTGGCAGGGAATAACTATAAATTCTCTTCTCCCACTGGCTCCCGAGGAAATTTGCTTTCCTGATTACTGGAAAGAGACTCATAGGGGAGGTTGGTGCAATCAGAACATTCTGTGGTGCAGCAGCACTTCAGAGCCTCAGAAATCCTTGCACTGAGACTTAACCCATGTGAACACAGCTCTATTTTCTAATTATCCCCTCGAAACTTCGGATGGAGTCGCTTCAAAAGAAACAAACTTAAAGTCCCTGCATTTATTTGGCCTCACCTTCGTGGTTTTTAGTGAAATATTTCCCTCACTGTCTGTAGCAGCCACTCAGGTGGGGGTTGGCAGCTTCTGGCTGCAAGACACGGAGGCAAATTGTTTCGTTTTGACTTCAAATCTCATCATTTTCGGGTTTTGGTTTCATTTTAATTTCACAACCAGGCTATTTCCAAAGGAATAAACACCCCAGGGAGACGCTCCCGCTCGTAATCTCCGTGCTGGTGCCAAGGTCACGGAGGGAAGGCCGGGTCAGTGCATTAAGTGCTGAGTGCCAGTAATAGCTGCTGCTGCTCGGAGATGTCACTTTGCATTTGTCTGGAGAAGGCAGAGCAGGAGTTCAGGACGCCCTGATGGAGGTGATGAGCAGAGGGTGCCGTTTTTAATCAGTAAATTGGGTTACAGGAGCAAACTTTCTGTTCCATTGGCTCGCAGAGTTAGGGCAAGAAACGTCATTTTACCTCAGGATTTTGTGTTCACACAGAACTCTCCTCGTGTAGGGTGTTCTTTTTGGTTTATTCCCCCATTCAGATCCACGTTCTGGGCTTTATCTCAGATATGAGGCGATAAGGAAACACCTCAACTGCAGTGAAACAGGGGAGGTAAGAGCCAGGCTAACTTATCCTGTCCCATCCCTTCTCCAGTTTTCCAGCAAGGGCAGTGCTCATGCCTTTTTTTTCTAGGAATATTCAATATAATTCAGACTTTTAAATGTCTTGGGCTCCTTTAAATCACAGCATTATCAGAAGGCTTCGAAATATATCTTAATAAAGTAAATTTTTTGTCTGTTTGGGTTTGTTGGGGATTTTTTTAATCACCCTCGTTGTGCAATGTGGTGAAACGTCCGAATTCCCGGCATTTCTGTCGGAGTCTTTTCTTCCTGGGAATGTACATAAGAGGGGAAAGAATGGGAAGAGCTGTAGGATCTCTGGTCGCTGTCTGCTCTAAAGGCTTCAGGAGTGGACGTGTTGACTATAACCAGATGGCTGCAGGCTGCTAAAATATTCCCATCTCCAGCATGAATAATATTCCAGCCACTCCTGCTTTTCTCAGGGGCTGCTCTGTGCCCCTGGTTTTCCCAAGTGTCCCACACAAAGCTGCACAGTGACTTCCAACTTCTCAACCCTGCTACCTCTGCCCTTCACACCTCATCCCCACATCCCCAGCTCTGCACCAATTCCAGCTTTCCCCACACTTGGGTACAAACCTTCTCATAGACATGGTTTTGCTGCTAGGAAAGGGTTTAATTAAGTCGTTCTCTTAATAAGCAAAGCCAGCACAGCAATGGGAGAGCTCAAAAATGATCTGCACAGCTTTAAACCACAGAATCTTTTCTAGCTCAGAGCACAGCCAGGGATGTTATGAAAGTTCTGATATATTTAATAAATTAACTAGCACATGGGTTTGATAGATAACACTGGAAGATATGAATGGTTTGTGATGTCCAACATGCAAGGGCAGACCTAGAAAAAAACCCCGATGTCCCAGTGCCCCATCCCACCCCATTGCACCCAAATTCCTGCTTCCCACATCCTCCAGCATCCCTGCACCCCCTCCAGCCAGCCCCACTCCCCATCCACATGAGCACTTTTGGATCCAGCTCCTCAGCTCTGCTTCTCAGCTCTCAGATGCCTCTCCCCCTTCCCCTCCTCATTTCCCATCTATTTCAAATTTTTTCCGTGTTTCCAGGACCTATACTGGGCAGTTTTCTGGGAGTTTGGTCACTTTTGGAGTAAGCTCATATTGATAACCAGAAGTTTGCAAGGTCACATCAGCTTGTCACATCCTGGCTGATGGAATTATTTATTGTACAGCACAAATTCTGCATGAGAGCTTTGATATCCAGTACCAATTCCATGGCACAATCCATGACAGGTCTCAGCCTCCTCTGGAAGGTGTAAATCATCCCATTCCAGCCAGCTGAAAGGGACTGAATCATTTCTCTGCTTGCCCACATCTCCCACAGAAACTCCTGGGCACAAAAGGTGATTAACATTCCAGTTAATAGAGCCCAAAGCTATCAGTAATAAATCCATTCGAACTTTTAATTAAAACCCCGAAACTCGTCAGGCAAAATCCACTCCATACAATAAAATAAATTTATAATATCAGTAATAATTAGCAATGCATCCTGTAGGATTAAAAATCATTAAAATAATTACATTTTGAAGTATTTTTAAATAGGTAATAGACTGCTTCAAAGACACTAATAAAATTATATTCAGAACCTGTAGGCTACTGTCCAGGCAGGATAGACTCTGAGTGTAGTCTCAAATAATGAACTTACAAGTAATTAACAAGTAGCAGCCACTGGATAATTACTTTTAATGATCTTGCCTTCCTTCTTGAAGATAACAAAGATTTGGGGCCCCTTTGAGCGAAATTTGGTGACAGTCACACTTTAAATGTTGCACACTGTTCCCAACATCCAAGAAGAAACAAGTTCTAAGTATTCCAGGATTCCAGGGGCACACAAATAGTCTGGAGCCCAAAATTCCCGTTGAGGAAAATTAAAAATAAACTCCAAAGTCAGTTGTCCAGGGTGATAAGAACTGGTTTTACCAGCCATTGCCAAAATTCAGGTTGTGTTCTATAAAGGCTCGATGGACTTGGTCAATATTAGTCCAAAACCACGGGGGAAATCAGTGTGCAGGATAAATTCCTGAGCTGATTGGAAGTTTAGGGGATTTTCCTCATTCTCTGCTTCCAGAATTTTTGCAGAGAATATGCAAAAGCCTGAAGAAAGGGAGGAGAATGATCCAGCTTCCATGAACTCACAAGTTTAGGCACAGAGCTTCACATTTCCAGAGCTGCTCTACTCCACTCCACTTTCCACTCTGGCTCCTTCCCAGCCTTGAGCTGAGCAGGATTTCTGCAAATTCCCGGGTCTCAACTGCTCCACCCTGCCCCAGTCTGCCAAACTGGTTCATAAACAACCCCAGGCAGGGATGGATGGAGCTGCAGGAGAGAGGGAAGGAAAGCTCCAACCTAAAAAGCCCCCCAGTAGGAAACAACTTCCTGGGAAAATGATCAGGTGCAGAGGAGCAGAAGCAGTTCATCAAAATTAAAGCTTAATTAAAATATGAGGAGCAGACCAACATTAAATGGACAAACCTTCAGTACAAGCTGAGATGAAATGATACCACTTAAAAAATCTCTTTGTACAGCACAAAATCTCCATAACTCAGAGCCCAGAAGAAATGCATTACTTTGCCCAGAATAAAGATTTGTCTCAAAATTCACTTTGGGGGTTAAAAGAGAACTACTAATTCCTAAATTCCAATTTAAAATAGCAGAATAACACAATAGCACGGCCAAAGCTGAGCATGGTTAGGCATTCTCAGGTGTTTATCAAAACAGCCACGTTCCCTTATCTTTTAGGTTATCTGCAAGCAGGACACCAGCTGAGCTTGGCAGATGTTTGGGGCTGAGGTGCTGACAGCAGCTCAGAGATGCACAGCCAGAATTCTCCTCCATGAGAAGAATTTAGATAATCAAACACCCAAAAGACATCAGCAGGTGGCTCCTACTCACCTGTTTCATGTGATCAGTGGGAATTCACCTGTTCCTGAGAGAATTTGTCTGATATCATCACTTTTCTGTTATCACAGAATCATGGAATGGTTTGGGACACCTTCCCCTATCCCAGGGTGCTCCCAGCCCCACCCAACCCAGCCTTGGACACTTCCAGGGATCCAGGGGCAGCCACAGCTTCTCTGGGAGCCTGTGCATCAATCACCCCTCTCACAGCCAGGAATTCCCTTCCAACAGCTAAATTAATTCCAATCAACAACTGGGCCAAGAATTATCATTTTCCACACCATCCACTGGTTTTTCCTGGATATCCATCCAACACCAAGTCCACAGGCTGCACATCCACACCCAGAGACTGAAAATAAACATGCAGTGCTAATAACCAGAATGCAAAACAGTCGTTAAAGGCAAATGTAATGAACTGTTACGTCTAGACTATTCCACAAAGACTGGCAATAGGCTGGATTTTGAGCTCTTTTATGATGTGTTCTGGAATAAAAAGTAACCAACATGAAAATGAGCTCTAAGAAAAAAAAAAAAAAACTCAGAAGATGTTGCAGTTTTCAGGAAGAATGATAAAAAGTTTTAAAGAGGAATAAGAGCGAAGGCAAACTGATAGAAGAGGATGAAAAAAACCCCTTCAGCTTAGAAAATCAGCAAAAGAAATTTATCTGGAATGCTGCTTCATAAGGAAAGTAAAATAAATAAAATCCAGGCATCAAGGTAGTGGTGAAGAGCAGCTCTGTGAGGGAGAGCTGAGCTTGGCTGGAAAATAAAAGCTGAAACTTAGCATATGCTGAGACTCCAGCTGAGGATTGTCCTTAGCACAAAGATTTAAATTAATGACAGGAGATTGGTGGAAGAATAATAAAAAATTGAAGTGAGCAGGGACAAATGAAATATCATCAGAACTTTGAAAAAACCTCAACTGTAGACACCAGAGCTTAAGACAACTGAAAAATGGGGGAAAAATGAGTCCCGCCTGTGCATTTTTCAGTGGGATAAATATTAGTGCTGAAATTGTATTTCACTCCCTGGAGTTCTGTCGTTGGCTTTATGGGGCAATGACTTGACTTAGAAGTAGGAAGGGAGAAATTTAGGGTAAAATCAGAAAGCAGCTTCAAGTTTGACTTGTTAGATCTGTTGGCAGTGGGGTATTTTGACCTGAAAAGGTGATGTAGAGGAAATTGTGGAAGTTCAGCACGTGGTGCTTCCACCAGCCTGGCAAACACAAGGCAGGTGCAGCCCTACCCTGTCAGCTGGGCTCGATGTTCTCAGCAAACCTCTGGGGCTGGAAAATTCCCCAGTTCTCTGCAATAATTCCAAAGTTCAGTAGATTGTCCAGAGCCAAAGCTGGAATCCACCAGCACTAATTCTAATAATAATAATCCCAGCCCCATAACGGGATCTGCGCTCGTGTCCATCCCTTTTCTGTTTGCTCTGGCTCTGAGTCACCACCAGATTCTGGTTCCAAATCCTCCTGCTTGGCTTGGATGGGACTGAGCTGGAGTGAGACAGCAACACATGGGACAAACTGATGGAAACTTGTGAGTTCTGCAGCAGAGTTCTGTAAGATCTCAGCCTTTTCTTGGGATGTGACTTCACATCACAACAGAGAATCACAGAATCACTGGAAAAGAGCTCCAAGATCGTTGAGTTCAAAGTGTGACAATCCCCACCTCGTCACCCAATCTGAGTTCCAAATCCGGCCATTCCTTTAAAATTCACGGTCTCCAGGCCTGCAAGGGAATATCGACCCAATTCTGGCCCTAATTACTCTTTTTCAACAGAGAAGCTAATTTAGGATCTGAGATACCTGGGATGATGTTTGGGATGAATGTGCTGTCACCCCAAAAGGAGCAGCAAACCCCTCCTAGAGCAGCAGTCCCCAGTGCTGGGAAGGGTCCCCCTGGCTCCCAGAGGATGTGAGCAGAGGGGAAGCAGCACCACAGAGACAAACTGGGCACGAGTGGGAGCTCTGGAGGAGCCTCGAGCCCCTCACAGGGCTCAGACCCAAAGCTGGAAGAGTTCCCCTGACAAACACACGAGGAGTGGAAGCACGGGGAGCTCAGCCCCGCAGAGCTGTCGCTGTTTGTACAGGCACAGGATGCTTCCTGAGGCACAACAATTCCCGTTCCCAGCCACTCCTGCCGTTGGATCAAGTCTGGCCGCTTGAGGGGCTGGAGAAAAACAGGCAGTAATCGAGCTCAATGTGGGATTTTTGCACTTAAAGCAGAATTATATGGACTTACATCACCTCTTCACCTGAAGCAGGCTCATATTTACCACGGTGGTGTGAAAGACCCCCGGCCATCTGGGATTTTTATTGAAAGAAAAGACCGAGCCATAAGAAGCAGCTAATACTCACTGCAGCAGCTGTGCTCTGTCTCCAAAGAGAATTATGGGACATGCATCGCAGGCGTGGCATTGCTCTGGAAGGAGCTGATTAGATACAGTTTGGGCAGGGGAAAAAAAATGGTATCCACCAAATAAACAGGCTGTGTTTGAGAAGGGAGTTCTGGGTGTATCCTCACACATTTTCTTCTGTTGCAAATACAGGGTAATTCCAGACACTGCTTTGTCGGTTATTGTGGGAGTAATTAATTCTGGCTATAGGATAAGCAGTGGAGCTAATTACAGATGGGAAGTATCTATAAAATGAATTAAAATTCACGAGCAAACATTACTAAAGGCAGTTGACCATTTATTTTTAATGCTTTTAGGAGCGTCTACACTCGAAATGAGGAGCAGAACAGCAGCCAGCAAAAACTTCTCTTTTGAAGAATGTAATTTTAAAAAGTGAAATACACAGAGTGAGTGCATTTAAGATGTTATCTTACAAGTTCTCAAGCTACTCCTGACACATAGGGTACAAATTCTGTTGTCTTTGAAGTCATAAGCTGACTGTGACACTGGAAATATACTGAGGATTTAGCTAAGTTCTACCTCTACCTACATAAAGTTGTAGAAAATACCAATTACTTCTGAACTTCGTTAATTATTTATACCTATCCAAGGTGTCTGAACTGAAAATAAATAAACTGTGTTGCTGGAATACAGTTCTCAGTTTCTGCAGGCACCACATTTAACTCCTGCACAAATATTGCAGCTGTAAAACTGTGTCACACCCCTTGTGATGGAGTAGAAAACTCAGCCCCAGTCATTTAATGCCTGACACAAACTCCACATCCTGAATTTCTCTAATGCACAAAACCTTTTCTGATGTAATATTTTATACCCATGTAACACTTAATGAATGAACCAATATATTGTGCATAAATCCTTATTCCTTTCTGTTAAAAGAAGGAAAAGATTTTTCTGTGGGATTGATTCTCCAAGTTTTTGAGAGCTGCTGTAACAGACAGATCCCAGCGTGGAAGAATCAAGGATGCCAAGGTTTTATGCTTTGCTTAATCCCAATAGAAATGGGAAAAATAATAATAATTCCCATTTATATCATCTTTTTGTCCATGAGAACGCCTGGTGCTTACAAATTACCTTGAGTGGTAATTTTTGTTCACGTGGCACTTTTCTAAAACTAAAGAATGAACAAATGGGAATGACCAACCTGCAATAAACAAGTAGCTGTTCCTTTCTTCCAAAGATTTTCTACATCAGTGGCTTGAAATAATATGGATGCTATTTCCAGCCACTTAAAAATAACTCCTAGTGCAGTATTTTCTTGTTACTATTGAGGGTGGGAGCAAGAATAGCTTTCCAAAAGAATATTTGGCATAGGAACAGTGTGCTATAATTTTTTTTTAATAAAAGATCTCATGACACAAAGGCATCTGCGACTCAAGGACATGGAAATTCAGCTGGAACCCTCCCACCACAAAATGCACCTTGTATCCCCCAAAATTCTTGCTTTGGAAAGAATGATTCTAAAGATGTGGGATCAGAAATATGAAATGGGCTGCAACAAGTTGATTTATGGTAGCAAATAAAAACTCTCAGGCTGTTAACACACTGCTAAGTGTGGTGTTTACTACATGAGGCATCCAGCAGTGTAAATAAATTTCTTCCAGTAGATCTTTATTGGGACCTGCCAGTCTATTTCTACTTGAGGCTCAACTGGTTAGATCTTGACTTGGTGCAAAATAAAAGCACTCACAGGATTTCTTTGTAGAGAACTTAGAGAATTAAAAATAAAGCAAACGGCGCTGGCATTAATTCCTTTGTTGGTGATTAATTAAGAAGCATTTTCTGCCACTCTTCATTCTTAGGCCAGCACTGGATTCTCCCCGAGAATGTCAGCAAGTCCCTGCTGAAGCTCCTGATGCCCCATAAAGCTAAAAATGTTGTGCAGGGTTATCAGGATGCCTGCAGGGAGCCTGGGCACACACGGCACCCAGCAGTGACTCCGTGAGGACAGCCCGGCTTAAAAAAGAGCCCGAAAGAAATAGGAAACGGCACCAAAGCCCAAAAGGCTGCAATGATCTCACCCTGCATTTCAAGAGCTGCTGTAGTAGCAGGAAAGAGAATATTGGGACTATTTTGGCCCCAGCTATGCACGGGGGGTTGGTTTGCTGTCTGCAGGGAAATCTGGGATGTGGGAATGGCTTTGGAGTGACCCAGTGCCACAGGGAGCAGCCACAGCACTCAGGGGGCTCAGAGAGCTGACAGGAGCAGGAGCACCTCCCAAAATCTGACCTGGGATCATTGCAGTGGTTCAGAGATTTCACAGGAGCATCTCCCAAAATCCAACCTGGGATCATTGCAATGGTTCAGTGATTTCTCAGGAGCATCTCCCAAAATCCAACCTGGGATCATTGCAATGGTTCAGAGATTTCACAGGAGCACCTCCAAAATCTGACCTGGGATCATTGCAATGGTTCAGAGATTTCACAGGAGCATCTCCCAAAATCTGACCTGGGAATCATTGCAATGGTTCAGAGATTTCACAGGAGCATCTCCCAAAATCCAACCTGGGATCATTGCAATGGTTCAAAGATTTCATAGGAGCACTTCCTAAAATCTCACCTGGGAATCATTGCAGTGGTTCAGAGAGATCTCTCAGGAGCATCTCCCAAAATCCAACCTGGGATCATTGCAATGGTTCAGAGATTCCACAGGAGCATCTCCCAAAATCTGACCTGGGAATCATTGCAATGGTTCAGAGATTTCACAGGAGCATCTCCCAAAATCCAACCTGGGATCATTGCAATGGTTCAGAGATTTCACAGGAGCATCTCCCAAAATCCAACCTGGGATCATTGCAATGGTTCAGAGATTTCACAGGAGCATCTCCCAAAATCCAACCTGGGATCATTGCAATGGTTCAGAGATTTCATAGGAGCACTTCCTAAAATCTCACCTGGGAATCATTGCAGTGGTTCAGAGAGATCTCTCAGGAGCATCTCCCAAAATCCAACCTGGGATCATTGCAATGGTTCAGAGATTCCACAGGAGCATCTCCCAAAATCTGACCTGGGAATCATTGCAATGGTTCAGAGATTTCACAGGAACACCACCCAAAATCTGACCTGGGATCCTTGCAGTGGTTCAGAGATTCCACAGGAGCATCTCCCAAAATCTGACCTGGGATCATTGCAATGGTTCAGAGATTCCACAGGAGCATCTCCCAAAATCTGACCTGGGATCATTGCAATGGTTCAGAGATTTCACAGGAACACCTCCCAAAATCTCACCTGGGAACCATTGTATGAAACCCCTGAAAGGTTTAAGACCTGCAGAAAGCAGCTCTGGCTGTGGTTCAGGCTGTCTGTAGTCCCCCAGTGTGCCCCATACACAGCCATTTGTCATTCCAATAGATCACCTGGTAACATTTTTCAGTGAATTCCTGCATTCTCCAGTGACATTTCAGCACAAAAACTGTCAAATGTTTAATTTGTGCCTAAGCTGGGAACTGGATTTAAGTGGGATTGGTGGAGCTCAGCAGGAAAGGAACACCTCCAGTACTCTGTGAAGGTGTATCCCACTGGAGCAATGACTGAGGTGGAATCATGGAATTGTTAAGGTTGGGAAACCCCTGTGAGATCAAATCCAACACCACCAGTGCTCCCCACAATCCATGTCCTCAAGTGCCACATCCACACGTGTTCTGAACTCTTCCAGGGATGGTGACTCCACCACTTCCCTGAGCTGTTCCAATGTTTGATAACCCTTTCTGGGAAGGAATTTTTCCTAATATCCAATTTAAACCTCCCCTGACACAACTTGAGGCCATTTCCTCTTGTCTTATCAATTGTTACCTTTGGAAACAATTTACCTGGGGAAAAACCTGCTTTGGAAACACAAAACTGATGCTGTGGACTTTCCTATAGAAANTGTTTGACAACCCTTTCTGGGAAGGAATTTTTCCTAATATCCAATTTAAACCTCCCCTGACACAACCTGAGGCCATTTCCTCTTGTCTTATCAATTGTTACCTTTGGAAAAAATTTACTTGGGGAAAAAACTGCTTTTTAAACACAAAACTGATGCTGTGGACTTGCTTATAGAAAAAGACATCTCTNACTTAATATGCTATTCTTAAGCCTTATTTAATAATTAAATATTTATATTATTAAATAATATTCATAACAATCATGCTGACTCTCAATGATTCAAAGACATTTTCCTATTTAACTATTTGCATTCGGAGTCTAATAATTATCAATTTTAGTGACCTAAATTCCTCATTCAAAAAAGCTGGACAGAATTTACAAGGAAGAAAACATAAATTACATCAACTGATATAATTCAGACAGAAGAGACAGATTTTGGGGCCCAAAGCCCTTCTTCAGGTCAGGAGTAAAAGTGCCATAGAATTTTTTATAGTGCTGCAAGTGTGTGTTTATGATTTATGGCATTTAAGATGAGGTTTTGAAGTGTAAGAGCTTGAAAGTTGATAAATTTTGATAATTCATATGTCAGGTATGACAATATCTGTTGTAAAGTGATAGAAGGGGAGGGCTAAACTGGGATCTCACTCTGATCAGTAAAGTACTACAGGGAGCAAACCCCTGAGGAGTGAGCACTGCCAGCAGGTGGAAAAGTTCCTGTGCTAGGAAGGAACTTGGAGTAAACTTATTTCAAAACAGAGTCTTCCCAGCAGAAAAAATCATCTCTTAAGCAGGAGATGAGGGATGTGAAAAAAGATGATGTGCCATTAAAAAATTCTTCATTTTATACTAAACAAGGTGCTTGTAAAAGGATCTTTTTTCTTTTAGAAAAGACACAGGCATTAAAAAGAATCACTTCTGCCAATGATAACCCATTTTTAAATCCTATTTACTTGCTGTGCATGCTAGCATTGTTTACTTGAAGTGGCTTAGAAAGATGCAGAACAAAAAATAGCATTATAATATTAAATTAGTGATTGATCAGCAGATACAGTGGGTTTTCTTTGCCTCAAATTGCCATTGACTTTGAACCAGAAGCAGTTGTGCTGCTGGATTTACTACAGGAAAAACCGTGGGAACTTTGAGATTTCCAGAGCTTTCCAAGATGGGACAGGAGGGAAATGCCAAGTTCTGTGTCCCCATGTCCCTGAACCTGCTGGGTGCATCAGTTTTTTGCTTCCACAGGATCCATTCTCCTCCATGTCAATCCAGTGGGACACTGAGATGGCCCCAGCTGGGGAAGTAACAAAAATAAGGACAGGCAGTAAAATTGAAATCCAGGTTTCCCACCTCTTCATTCAAAATTTTATCAATGGGCTGCGTTAATTATTCAGAGAGCAGCCAAAAATCACTTAGCAGGGAATAAAATCTACTGCAACATTCCTGCAGCAGCCTCTGGAATCTGTTCTCCATGGGCCAAAAAAACTTCCCATTTCTAGAGCTCATGAGAAAGACAGTGGGTCACTATTTTATTTTCTTAAGTTTTAGAATAATGAGACTTAATTTCTTGCCTAGAAGCAAAGAAAGGACATTTTTATGGCAAATCATTTGATGTAATTCTGTATGAAAAAAGCAGGTTTTTCACTGAATTTGGATTGGCAGCAAAAGCTGCAGCGTAAGCCCAGGGATACATCAAAAACTCAGCTCAAAAGCAGGGATTTTAATCCTGATTTATGGGATTTCTCGAGGCACAAAGCCTTGATCATTTTTAATGTCCCAAAAAATGGAGAAGCCTTGTGAAACACGTGTGATAGAGTGTGGGGACACAGCACACACGAGTTCAGCCACCACCCTTAACCTACAGGACTCAGACACAAGAAAAGAAATCAGAGTACAAAGCAAATGTTTCTGTCAATCCATCCCTAGGATGGATCCTGAAGGATGTCGATGGCAGCAACAGAAGTGCAGAAACCAACAGAAAAATACTAAATTTCCCACAAATTTTAAACAAACACTGGAAATTTTTGTACAATTATCAATAATCAGGGGGTGTAGAGAGTTTTTAGATCACTAAACCCTCGCCAGCCAAGCAATGGAAGATTTCAGCATTAATGGATGGAGAGAATAAATTCCCCCATAATTTCAAGGGCAGCAGAGCCTCAGCTTGAACTGTTACCCAACCTCTTCTCTCAGTGCCAAAGGTGGTGAACTTCAGCATCCCCAGAGTGAGTCAGAGTTTGCACAATCAGGAAAACTCTCGGGATGAAAAGAACTGGACAAATCATTCCCAGCACCACGAGTGCTCCGGGGCTGGAATTGCATGGAAACGCTCCCACTTACTGAAAAAACAAAGGATGGCTGTGGAACACTTGGCTCCACATCCCAGCTCTCCCTACACCTGTTATCTCTGTTATTTTTGGCAGCAGTGCTGGGGGAGCCCAGTTGAAGTGTGGATTTCACTGCTCAACCCGTTGGCAAATTCCATCAAGGGGGGTTTCTCCGTGCCTGGTGTCGTGGACAGGGAAGTGAAATCCATAAGAAAACAGAAAAATCGGAGGTGTGAGCTCCTGTTGTGGCATTCCCTCCCAGGACAATGTGGAACTGTGAGAAGGAAACCACGGGATGAATTCTGCTCCTCTGGCTGAGCTCTGCTGCTGCTTTGGGGTCATTTCCCTTTGGATGCAAAGAATGGCTTAAAATGAGAGTAAAATCCCAGAGCTGAAGACCAAGGTAGATTTTTTTGTACTATGGACTGATATCAACAAAATCCAATTTTTAAATAGGTCTGGTGATGCCAGCAAAGAGAAACCACGAAGTGAATATGGCCCTGACAAAATCCCTAATTGGGGCTGAATAATGTTCGTCACCACATTCTCCTGGCTCGGGGTGTCACCGAGGCCTGTAACACCTCCAGCTCCTGCAATCAGCCCTTTAGGATCTTCCTGAGCAGGAGTCTGTACCCTGAGCAGTGGTTTTGTGTGTGTTTTTAGGGTTTTTGTTTCACTTCAATAGCCACTGATGGTGATTTAAAAATCTATTCATGCTTTTGGCCTCCGCAATCTCCTGCGGCAGCGCATTCCGAAATTTAATTCCGTGCTATTTAAGAACACTCCACGTTTGCATACTGCCTGTTTCTTGTGTATGAAAAAGGATGAAAAATGATGTTCTGTGCACCTTTCCCACACTATTCATGAATTCAGAGGCTCCCTCCATAACTCTGCATTTCGTGTTCTCAGTGCAGAGTGGAAAAATCCTAAAGAATTCCATCTCTCCTCACAGAGCAGTTGCTCCATAATTTTGATCACTGTGTGTGCTCACTGTGACATCTCAAGTTACTCTCTGAGCTTTGCAAGACCACGGGGCCGGTTTAAATAAACCACAGCTTTGCTGAAAGTCAGAGTTCCAGTTAAAAAGCAAATTATAATCACAGTTAAAAACACACTTAAAAGTTGTCTCTTTCATAAATCCAGGGGAAAAGCAACACTCCCAAGTGACTGACAGCACTGACATGTGATATGTTGGTCCAAAAGTGTCTCATAGAAAAGTCCAAGTTATAAAAAGACTTTTTATGTTATAGAAGGTTATAAAAAGATTCTCTCATACACACAAGAGAAGGATGCTGCCCTTATCTGTAATTAGGGAAAAGCAGAAGCTCCAGACAGGTAAACTCTGAGCAGTGGGAGGGTGTCAGCACAAACTCCCAGTGGAGAAACACCACAGGGAACATATGGGGCAGTAAATCAGCCCCTGGGCCTAAGAAGATCTCAGACAGGCAAAAAGCAGCAAGCTGGAACAGCTGTGCCCCAGGAAAAGCAGAACGAATGGATTTGCCACCTCCTGACTCCAGGGATCCCAATGCCCCTGGAGAGAACAGCAGGGCCAAGCAAGGAAATTGGGAATTGTAAATTGATTTGCTGAACAAGTTAGAAACATTCAAAATGCTGCTTCATTTCAGTGCTAAATGTGTTTTGCTCAGAAAGAATAGAGATGGCTGAAGGTAATGGGATAACTCTGAACTGGGCTGTGTTTCACAGGAGTTTCCAGGCCATGGCACTGACAATTCCCAGCAAAACCCATTGGATCTGCCTTTCCATACTTTTATTTCCCCCAAACCACAGAGTGCAGCTCAGAGACACCCCAAACTCTGATGGGGCCCTGGTTTTGTGTGGCACAGAGAGCAGGGCAGGTCCTTAACGCTGTGCAGCTCCTCAGAGTATCCCAAACCAGCCCCAGAGAAATACCACCATCCCAATGCAGCCATGGAAAAGGGGGTCAGGCACTGGAAGGGGCTGGGAGGTGGGGGGTTCCCATCCCTGGATGTCCAAGGAATGACTGGACATGGCATTTGTTGAAAATGGGATCGATCCCAGGTTGGACTAGTGCTCTGGGAGGTCTTTTCCAAGCTGGGTGGTTCTGGGATGCTGCTGTCAGGGATGGAGAGGACTGGAATGCAGATCTGCAGAGCTCAGAGTGGCACTGCACTGCCTGCCATGGGATATTCTCTGTTCCCAGGGGTCTCTGCAAAATAAAACAGGTAGGATGGTTCTTCAGCATGGAGTTGGAGAGGTGCTGAGCAGAACAATTCCCACTGGAATGATGGACTGACCATGGCCAGTGCCCATCCTGTAGCACTCTGGGTAAATTCCATGTGGAGCTGGGAGCAGAACTGGGGTGATAA
Source organism: Aleadryas rufinucha (assembly GCA_013397815.1). Classification (NCBI taxonomy): domain Eukaryota; kingdom Metazoa; phylum Chordata; class Aves; order Passeriformes; genus Aleadryas; species Aleadryas rufinucha. Next base: position 128,146 of record VZTH01001998.1, read on the forward strand.
TTCAGATTGCCCAAATTACAGCCTAGAATAAGATAAATTTTGGGTTTAGATGACTGACTGGCTTAAAAGATCACTGCCTGGCTGGAGGCACCTGCATTTCCACCTTTATTCTCCCTAAAACCTGTCCCCACCTCTCTGTCACACCACTTCCCTGGTAAATGGTCTCTGATCCATCCCTATCACAAAGATCCAAGTTCCCATATAACAAATACACTTCCAGTAAGCCAATAATTCACTTTAACCTCAGGCATTTGACAGAAATGGATTAAGAAACTCCATGTGAAAGTTTGTTATGAGTTTTTCAGTTGTTAATGGTGCTGGGTTACTGTGTCCTTCTGTAAAACTCAAAACCAAAACTTGTTTTATTAAGTTAGAACTTCTTTTCATTCCAAAGAAGATTTTTTTCCCAAAAAACCGATGCGAAAGAAAAGGTTTCTTAGAGTTGGAAAAAAACTTAAAATGGTGTTTTTAAATCAAGATGTGAAAGACTCAAAATCCCTTGAACAGTTCAAATTCATAAACTGAAGTAAACTTTGCAAATGCACAGAGGGATTTGTTCCAGATTGCCACATATATTAGAGGAAATTAAGATTTATTTATGATAATTAAATTAGTAAAAAAATGAACAAGAAAAAAAGATTAAAGTTTACTGACATTTGACTAAGATCTGCTTGAAGGGTTCTCACAGAAACCATTAAGTTTCAATCAGTTTTACAGGAGCTGGTCTCATGAAGGATATTTGATGAATGTAAATACAGGATATTTGATGAATGTAAATTAGACACCAAAATTATTTATTTTCATGTATATCAAAAACAATATTCAGGATTTAAGAAGTGTCCAAGATAGTAGAGTCAGTTAAGTAATAAAAATTGATCATAAAAGTTTATTAATTTGCAGCTGTGATCAGGAAATGGGATTCAAATGACGCAGCCTAAATTAATTTCAAAATCTGCTCTTGCCCAACCATTAAATAAATTTTTAATGTGTCTAAAAGACTGCAAGTATTAAGATATGGCAAAAAAATTCAAGCTGAGTATTTCTGTATAGCAGAATTGAAATTTTCCTTTCCTCTTCTATTCATCCATTTTAAACAGAAATCACAGCTGAAAACAGCTGAGTCAAATATATTTTATTTGGTCTGTAAAGAGTGTTTTTAAACGCTTCCCTGGCTGTTGCCAATAAATTACTTTGTAATTAGACCTCTGAATTTGGAGTTGATTTGCCAATATCTGTGTGCATCATGGGACATTGTGTTTTCTATCAGGTGCTGCCTATCAAAATTGCCTGAGATAAGGAGCACAGCAGGTTTCTGTTGCTGTGTCTTCTGAATTCAGGTGAGGTGCAATCCTTAAACGTTATCAAAGCACTCCCAGTCTGCTTTGAAATCTAAGCAAGCTAAAAATAGGCTGAAAGAGATTCTGTAAGAAGGAAAGTGTAGAGTAAACTTATTTCAAAACAGAGTCTTCCCAGCAGAACAAATCATCTCTTAGGCAGGAGATGAGGGATGTGAAAAAAGATGATGAGCCATTAAAAAATTCTTCATTTTATACTAAACAAGGTGTCTTGTAAAAGGATCTTTTTTCTTTTAGAAAAGACACAGGCATTAAAAAGAATCACTTCTGCCAATGATAACCCATTTTTAAATCCTATTTACTTGCTGTGCATGCTAGCATTGTTTACTTGAAGTGGCTTAGAAAGATGCAGAACAAAAAATAGCATTATAATATTAAATTAGTGATTGATCAGCAGATACAGTGGGTTTTCTTTGCCTCAAATTGCCATTGACTTTGAACCAGAAGCAGTTGTGCTGCTGGATTTACTACAGGAAAAGCTGTGGGAACTTTGAGATTTCCAGAGCTTTCCAACATGGGACAGGAGGGAAATGCCAAATTCTGTGTCCCCATGTCCCTGAACCTGCTGGGTGCATCAGTTTTGTGCTTCCAAAGGATCCATTCTCCTCCATGTCAATCCAGTGGGACACTGAGATGGCCCCAGCTGTGCCCCCATGCCATTAATTCCACTTGCTCTTCCTCATTTTTTGGGGTGAGGACGATTGCTGTGCTTCCCAGGCAGTGCTAATCGTCCCTTCCCAAATAATCCCACGGAGGCAGACAAGGAGAAGAGAAGCAGCATTAATCAGAGGGAGCTGAAATGAGTAGAATTAGCACAAAATAGTCCAAAATAGAAAAGCTCTAGACCACAAGATGAGACTTGTTTCATTAGCTATAAGTAGCACCATGTGTAGGAGCATATAAAGTGTGGCTACATTTCAAATATAAAAATATTACCATGAGGCTTCTCCCTCCCACTCTATTATACTCTCCAAGAGAAAAGAGAGTAGGTAGACAATGAAATCCTTAGTTCACTGCCAAGAATTCCAGTGCAAACAAATTATCAAGAGAATCAGGTAAGAATAATGATGTGATATTGATAGAGAAAGCAGGAGCTGCGTATAAATTAAAGTTTAAAATAAACTGGAGGAGTGACAGAAGGAAAAGGTAAAAAGGCAGGCAGAGAAAAAGCTCTGTGTTTTGACAGAGGACAGGGAATGGACACAGCAGGAACACACAGGGCAGGCTCTGTCCTCCTTGGATAACGGGAGCAGCAGCAACCCAAGCCTCTCCTTATGTAAAAATGCAGGGATTTCAGCAGAAAGTGGTTCCTAATTGCCAAAATTAGTCACTTGGAAAATAGACTCTACTATTATCTTCACTAAACAATGGAGAGCAGAGAGGGTTGTTGTGCTGTTTCAAAGTTTAGGATCTTAGCAGCTCAGTCCGTTTCCCTCAGCTCCTGGGAATATTCCCGTCGGCTCCTGAGCTGAACACACCAGCAGAGGTATTTTTACCCTGCCTGGCTTACTTTCCTTTCCAAGGTTATCCAGTGTGAAGTGATCAGGTCTGAAATCACAGTTCTCCTTCTTGAGCAGTCTCAGGGATCATTTCCATTGACCTACTTTTCCTCCTTGTAGGTACTCCTGCTTCACGGTGCCTTCCTCCGCTGCATTGGATGGAAATCCACAGGGAATTCCCAGGAAACACAGCTCCTCTCACGGACAAAGATTGACTTATTCTGCTGGAAACCTACCTGGGAAGAAACTTGATCCTTCCAACAAAGAGATAAAGGAATAGTCCAGGGAAATCTGCCAAATTATAAATGGTGGGATGATTTTGTTTGGTCGCAAGTTCAAATTTCATCAGTTCCCTGAAGTGGCAACAGTGTTGGACAGAATCCCATTAAATCCATTAAATACCAATTGGATCAGGAGACCCAAAGAATCCCAAAGAATGACTGTTGAAAGTGAAAATAATTACAAGAAAATGAAAATATTAAGGAAGAATATGTTCACCAACACACTGAATGTGCTCCCACTTAAAGATGCTATGAGATGAAAAGTCAAGGACTCAAATAAAAAAAATCTCTCTCAGACTCCTGAAGATGTGAACAGAACTGATTCCAATGTTTTTTATTATTTTTCCACACAGAAGAAAATTCTGCCTGTAGAAATGTTGTGCTTTTCATCTCTACAGATGGTTTCTTATATAGAGAAAAGTAAAATCGGATTTAGCACTGGCCTTCATTCTTATCAAGAGAATGATTGGAAGTGAAGTTGAGCCATTAATGTGGATAATTCTTAATGCAAAAAGGGCAAAATTAGAAAAGGATTGCTTTGTGTATATGTAAATGTAATGTAGGTATCTATATGTACATCAAATGAATCACATGTCAATTAAAGAAAAAAAACCACATTATAACCAGAAGAAAAACTATTCTAAAACGCTGATGACTTCCACATTTTACACATCTTAACATCATTATGTAGAAATTGGTAGCTCACAAAACCAAAATTTCTGTCATTCAAAGAAGACCTGAACTGGATTTCAGAAAATCAGGAAGGTTTTTGTTAAGATTTCTTCCCTCTGTTTTATTTTGTAGATGTTATTTTATTGTTTATTGAGGCAGCATAACTTTCTCAAATAAAATAAGCAAATAAAGATTAAAATGCCTTAATCCCCCATGTCAGCAGTCAAATATATCAGTAATTTTGATACAAATGCCTTGGAACTCATGGAAATTAATGCTCTAGAGAGTCTTACAAAGCAGAGGCTGCACAATAATAAAGTTACATAGATTTGTCAAAATGGATTCTTGAGCATTTAGAGTATAATTACCCTTTTCCAAATAAAAATGTACCCGATTATTAATGGTTTACACCTCTGTCCTACCATGCAATTAGAGAGCAGTCCCACATGTAGCACTGCACTACAAGACTCCACGAGATTTTGTTTAACAGCCCCAGAAATTGGAGTTGGATTTTGGGAGTGTCCTCACCCCACCGAGGGGTGTTCAGGCAAAGTTTCTCCTCTCTGTGTCCATGCCACGGTTTGTTTTGGAGGAGTTACACTTTGGTGATTCTTTAAGCTCTTTACAACTCCCTCATCTCATTTGCACTGCTGGAGATCTTTAAACCCACTCTCTTCATAGTTAAAAACAATGTAACGAGATTAGGCTGGGAGCCAAGGAAATCAACCCCGTGCCAACCAGGCTCGGAATTCTAATTAGAGCATCGTTTGTATGAACCTCCATTTTCCACCATAAGGACAATATTATCACTTGTGTGATTGTATCAGGGCAGCAATTATTGATTCCAGCCATGTATTGCAAGAGAGAAATGATAGAATGGAACCCTAACAGGACAGCTTATTAAGAGAAAAATATATATTAATATCTATTTTTTGTGGGGGAAGTTATTAAGAGAAAAATAGATATTAATGTAAAAATGCTTAATAGAAATGTGAAAAGGAGAGAGTCATTCATTAGCAAGAAGAATTTGATAAACAGGAGTATGCACAAGGATATTTATGTCCTAATCTAGTAAAAAGTCTTTCAATAGGCTTGGAATTCGGCATTTGGTTAAATTTTAGGGTGTTTCACACCACCATGAGAGCCATAACAGTGAGGTATTAAGTGAAGGAATTTTAGGAAAAGGTAAATTTTGTAGAAGGATGTTATTTGGTGAGTGATCTCTCCAAAATCCAACACGACACCAGCCACTGAACACTTTTTTGTAGAAAAGAATAAATTTTAAACCCAAAATATATATCTTAATGAAAATTGAAATATCTCAATGAACTTACAAGACAATTCTGTGACTTAAATCACAGATACTGCATCACTCTCTTGTATTGGAGACTTTGAAAAGCACGCACTGAAATAAATATTAAAAATACATTTCTAGCACTAATTCAACTAACTACAACCAGTGAAATGAAAATAACATTCATATTTCAAACAGAAAATTGCCTAAATATCAGTATTATCAATGCCTGCATATCCTCACTGAAACCTTTGTCATTCCTTGCAAAATAAACTTAACATAAGCCAAATAAATCTGGGGATGTGTGGAATGAATGTGTTTATCACAAGCTATTTACCACAGCAGAATCATATATGAACATGAATCTCAGAGTGTGAAAACACTTATGGTGCATGTTCTAGCAGTTGTTTTGCAATGGAGATGCTATTTTTGTTTCCATATAGAGACAAACATAAAAAAAAAATGAAATTATAAAAATCCTTTTAAGTTCACTATCCTAGAAAAAAGCAGCTAAGCTTCAAAATGTTCATGAGATTATTAATTGTGCTTTGAGTGATGGGTGTAAAGTTCAATTCACATTTTCATGTGACAAAAACTGCCTGAAAAAACAATTCAATTTTTATAGGATATCTCAAAATTATTTCTCATCTCTGAGAATTTAAGAACTTTTCTTCTCTGTGACAGAGCAGGTTAAAGAATTTTGTGCAAAGAAGAAATTCCCTACAAAAACAGCCATGAAAATGTGGTTGAGTATTTTAAGAACTCATTTCTGTCCCATGTCCCAGGCCAGGTTGGATGGGGTTTGGAGCATCCTGCCCTATGGAAAGTGGCCTTACCCATGGGATGGGATGGGATGGGCTGGGCTGGGATGGGATGGGATGGGATGAGCATTAAGGTCTCTTTTCCAGGTTTCTGTGCAGAACTTGCCAGGTTCTGGCAGCCAAGTGGGAAATGCAGATGGGAACTTGTTGCTTTAGGCTTAAATCAAGCTCAGCTGTAACAAAACCCTTTTCAAATATTTTTCAATCCTTTCAGAATTATAAAGCTTTGGTTGGTGTTTTACAAGTCACTGGGCTCGGTTTCATTTAAGAAGTTAATTTCTATTTTGGAATACTCTGGAAGAAAACCATCTGAGAGGAACTTGATTCTCCCCAGAAGTTTCTTGCCTCTGCAGCTCTCGTGAACACTGAGCAGAGCAATCTTACATTTTAATGCCTTCAGAAGTAGGAAAGTTCCTTCCCCAGGAAAATATGATTGATTGTTACAATGACAGTAATTGCATTTTAGTAAAAGTAACCATTATGGTAATTTTCCTCTAGAAAGAGACATTTAACTAACTTAAGTAACTTGTTACTTTTCAACACATTAACTTTGACAAATTTAACATTACAAACGTACAGAGTTCACAGCCACAACAACGTGCATCACTTAGGGAGTGTGCACACTTTTTATTTCTATATATCAAGCAGTGTTTCCAAATAGGAGATGCTAAAAAAACTGTGCATACATAACACAGCATTAATTAAACTGTTAAGAGCAGCTATAGCACATCCATTGCCAAGTCTCCTGTTGAAAAATCCTGCCTTCCAAGTAGCAAACTTGGGAGCCTTAGGAGATATTAATTCCTAAGCATCTACAGGGATAAAAAATGCCAGTTCTGGAGCAGCACAATAAAAAAAAGCCAAGCAGATCAACGGGAGCTCGTGGCACAGCAGGAGGGGTGGGTGGGGGAATGACAGACACAGGAAAGCAAAGAGGGTGCAGAACTCTGCAGCTCTGGAGCACAGCACAGGGAGCAATTCCTGTGAGACACTCTGGGACAGCACTGCAACTTCCACAAGTTTCCAAAAACCAGTATTAGCATTTAATTCATGGATGGCTCCCAAGCACCACTTCAATCCCAACCTAACCCCTGAGAACTCTGCAGCTCTGGAGCACAGCACAGGGAGCAATTCCTGTGAGACACTCTGGGACAGCACTGTAACTTCCACAAGTTTCCAAAAACCAGTATTAGCATTTAATTCATGGATAGTTCTTGAGCACCACTTGAATCCCAACCTGAACACTGAAAATTCTGCAGCTCTGGAGCACAGCACAGGGAGCAATTCCTGTGAGACTCTCTGGAACAGCACTGCAACTTCCACAAGCTTCCAACAATATCAGCATTTAATTCATGGATGGTTCCCAAGCACCACTTGAATCCCAACCTAACCCCCCAAAATTCTCTGTACTATGAAAGAGTTCCTGCATTTTCTCCAACCTGTTATTTATAAACACTTCATGCCACTCAGGTTGTAGCAACTTCTTCTTATTAAAAGTGGAGTTTCTGATAATTAAGAACTCGATCCTAAACTAATTTGCTCATCCAGGGTTTGTGTCATACAACCTCATATGTGTTAAAATAAAAATGCTCTGCCTTTGCTTTAAAGGTAGTAATCATTCCTTGTGCTTTAAAGGGATTCTAAACTGGAGCTCAGTGAATTTCCATACTACTGAACATTTTTACACTAGGAAAGAACTGAAATTCATCTGGATTTAAACTTTTAAGAAATTTTCCTTAAATGGAAATATAAAAAATGTGAATTTCAATCCAACAGATTTAAAATTTTCACTTCACTTTTCTAACTTCTTTGAAGGAACAGTTTAAGTATTTAGCTGAGACAGTCAATGGGTTTACCCTTCTCTTATTTAAAGATCCCAGTCATATTTTTAAGGAAAATAACACAGATGCTATAAAGTGGAGGAGAGACCAGAGAAAATGACAGAGGGCTAAGAAATAAAGAGTATTAATCTATATTATCTCAAAGTCTCCTGAACTGCTATGTCAGCAGCAGCCTTCCAGATCATTTTAGAAAAACCCTTAATTTTTCTTTTTTATTATTTTTTAACTTTATTTTTCACTTTTAAGAGCTTAAACCTATAAATTGGTCAATGATTTTCTTGGCTTTTATAACCAAACTCTTAGGTTGCAAACTCTTCATGAAAGTAAAGTCAGAACTCTTGAATAGTCAGAATGGATTGGGAATTCACACAGTTCAAGGAATCTTTAATTCCAGTGTTTCCAAGCTGTGGTAGGGTCCCCATCCCTGGAGGGATTTAAGAGCTGTGTGCATGTGGCACTTGGGGACACGGGACAGTGGTGGCCTTGGCAGGGCTGGACTCGATGACTTTGGAGGGTTTTTCCAACCTAAACAAGTCTGTGATTTTATAAGATTAAAATCTTTCCACTATTGCTCATCATCTACTCCATTATAGTGACAGAATATTTGAGAAAATCTCAAAATTAGTTTGGTTGTTCAGAGCTGAAGTGAAATTAGGGATAACTCAGTGACTGCCACACAAACAGCCCTAACCCAGGACACATGTTCAGAGCTGACTGCCATTCCACCATGGAATTTTGTGAGATTATTTTTATATCACAGTGTCCTAGTTACTGTTGAGAAGAGGAGGAAACTTCCAGTTTAGACAGAATTGGCAGCCGACCTCTATAATTAGTCCTTTATCTTTCCCATGTCTCCTAAATGACACGAGGCAAACTCCACACCTGAATTTTGCCTGGCAGGGTGCAGAGTTAATTCTGCAACATGAGCTGGGAAATGGATGATTTGGCATTGTCCTTGCAGGTGCAGAGGTGATGTTTTACTCAGTACAACTCTGAATAATGTCTCCATCTTTGATCAGTTGTTTAAAAAACCCCACAAACCAACCCTTCAGCAAGGGGTGTAGTGTCACTTTTCCTGCCCATGCCCACAAAATGCCTGTTCCCTGTAAAGAAAGTTCTGTGCTTCTGTGTCCAACAACAAAAAAAATGTAATTTGGGATGAGCAAACCTCTGTAAATCCTTGTAATCCAAGGATAAACCACTTGTGAAACTCACAGATAAGTTTAGTAGAGTTTTGGAGAAAATGAGCTGCTCCAAGTGTGAGATTTTAACAAGGACAAGCACCAGTCACCCAAGTCCTGTCTTTTCCTTCCATTGTTTTGTTGCATAAATACTGACTGAAACTACCTAATACAGAAAGTATCTGCTGTGAGAGGATAGAAAAATATTTTACAGGGTGTGGAAACGTGTTTTGCTTAGAGACAGTTTGGATCACAGAGGATACAACTTGTTGTTTTTAAGAGAAAATTGGTTAAAGGCAGGCAGGTGATGGAGAGTAAATTAGTCCAGGGTCACACCCTGGGTTCTCTCCAAGGTGTGCCTTGGGAGTCAGGGCATAAAAATATGACCATTAATCCTCTTGTAGAATATCTGGCTGTTTAACAAGGAACCACAGTTTAGATTGCAGTTCCACAAGCCCTTTAAAAAGCAGCCCTTGCAACAAAAAAGCAGCTCCTGGTTTTCTTCACACACTTGTTGTGGTCTCAGCCCTGGGAAGGTGCAGAGCTTCAAGCCAGCATAAATATTGGAGAGGCTGGGGAGGAGGTGAGTTCAGAAAGGAGTTTAAAGCTGATGTTTTGCTTTGGCTTCTTGGCTGGGCTGGTTTGAACCCAAATCAGTTCCCCAATCAATTAAATGTGCAGCTGCAGGAACATTTGTGCAGGGCAGGGCAGCATCTCTGGCTTATGCTGGCTTAAAGTGTTTGTGGAAGTGCAGCAGGAGTGTAACTGAAGAGCTGCTATGGTCTAACACTGCCAATAATCCACAAATGCCATTCCACAGCACAGGAATAGTTAAAGCATATAAATGGCCTGGCCATGTGCTTGGCAGTGGGGCCTAACAGAGGAGAGCTTAGAAATTGCTGCAACAGCTTGAAAAATATGTGAGTTTTGAGGTAACTGCATGTTCCAAGGGCAAGGACAGAACTCTGATTCCCAGGCCAGTTGCATCACAGGGTGATGGATGAGGACAGGACATGAGAAATGGGGCTCCTGGGAGGGAGCTGGGACACGCCTGGGGCATTGTCCCCACCTCCCTCAGCCCGACCCGTGCTGCCCTCAGAGGATCCTCTCACAGCCTGAGTCTGCCACTTGCCTTCTCTTCATCAGCCACTTTGAAACCTTTCTGCTTAAAATTTCCAGTAATGCTCCGAAGGTAGCAGAGAATACAACTGAAGGGACAGCAGAAGCACCAGGAGAATCCATTTGGAAATTACACTCCCGTTTTTCCATTACTCCCTCACTGCAATGTAAACACAAACCATGGACACTCTGATTGCTGTTTTTGTATAATTTCACAAAAAGCTGGACTGCACATGGGCATATCCATATTTTTGGTCTTTATCTGGAAGCCCAAACTCAGTGCCTCAGTATATCCTACATTTTCTAGTCTGTCTGAACACTTTATCTTCATTTCTATATTGACATGGAAATTCTACCATAAGTATTACCCCAAGTATTTGAAGCTATTTATAATGGAAAAGATTGTGATTACATTCCAGTTAAATTTAAAAAACCAACTTTATCAAAAAAGCACATCTTTATCTGATAGAAATCTCAAGTAGAATCTAAATAAACAAAAAATGTAGAAGAAAAATCACCTGTTAACATATGACAGATATGTGTTATATATTGGGCTCATCCCACCGAGTTTTTCTCAGATAACAGCTTTTATAGATAACAGCATGCTATGATTTTAAAATAATAGTTTTTAAAAAGGTAATTTCAATATTTTGAAGCTTGTCTGTTAAATATTTGGCAATAAATCTTCATCACAGTCAGGGTTCTTATAGATAATATGGATGGAACATCCAGCCACACCTTAGTCCTCCCCTCCAGCAGCACGAAACACACATGGCTCAGGGAATTGCCTCGTATTTTAATGATAATAAAACCTGGAAACCAATATAGATTGGGACTACTGGTTGTAACAGGTCATTAAAATAAAAATATTAATCAAAAAGGAAAACCCTGTTTCCTTTCACTTGCCTTGTCCTGAGAACTCCCGTGGCAATGTCCATTAAACTTGGCAAGGGATGTTGTCCAATCTTTCCCAAATCTGAAAACTCAGCAGGACCTGAGCAAACTTGGAGCATCCTGGAAAAAAAAAAAAGTCAAACTAAGTAGTGCCATTCACAATTCCAGAGGAAAACTTGATCTTTCAACCCAAATTGCAGCCAAGCAACTGTTCCACAGGAATAAGCCTTCAAACCCATGGGAATGTCTCTCCTGGGAGCTGTTTAAGCTTCCTTAATGCTCTTAATCCACCTTGATATTGAACTGCCAGACACTCTGGCACCCACCTTCCCACTTCCAAATAGCTGCTCAAGTGCTGGAGCATTTCTTTTCCCTCAGTGTAGATCCTGACAGGTCTAGGACACAAATTAAGCAAGTTTTTCACCACTGTGTTTGTGGCCTTCCACCTCACTGGAAGTGAAAACCTCTCATGAACTTTGAGAAAAAACAAACCATGTTTTGGGGCAGATATGTAAAAAACTCCAGTATTTGGGGGTGTGTGTGTCCTCCAGCTTCCTACACTCTCCACATGAAATAAAAATACCTTTCCCTTTGCAGTTTCATGAAAGTTAATCAGTTGATATTCCTAAAACTGGCTGCATGCACTATGTATCACTACAAAATTACCTCAAAAGTATATTTTCATTACCTAAAGAAATTCAAGGCAAAAAAAATGAGCCTTTGTATCAGAAAGGTTGATGCTGTGTACAAAACTTTCTAAATAAATGGGAAAAAAAAAAAAAGGTTAAATTTTATTCATTTTAAAACTGCCTGAACTGAAAAAACTTCTCACTCTAGGGAGTAAACAGAATTTTACCATCTCAGATATTAACATTTTCTGTTCAATGTCTGAATTGGAGTTATTATAAAATAATTTGCAGATTAATTAAGTCTAAAACTATTCAGCAGCAGAAGCTGGAGAAGGATTGAGCTCCCCAGTGGCCTGGACAATGAGTAAGAGCACCAGGCTGGGATGTTCTGCTGGTTGCAGGAGAAAGATTCTGGGTTTGGACTTCCAGGACTGGAAATCCCTGGAATGGCTCAGCCCATCCCTCTTGTCAGAGCACAATCACCAGGGAGAAATGTTCCAGCTGGATTCTCCTCATGGAAAGAGAAGTGGGCAGCTCTTAGGGGTTCCCTGAGAGACTTCCAATCCTAGAAACTTGTACTGTCCTTCTTCAGATCTGAAATAGGTCAAATTTGGGAATCTTCCACCCTTTTTCCAATGAAACCTGTAATGTGCCAGATTTTCAGGAATTACAGCACTTGGGGAGAGGTATTATTTCTGTCACAGTGAACAGGAACAAAGGGGTGCCTGAGCTGCTGTTGGCAGGATTATTTTAATGCTACTTAAATTCTGTGCAGAAATTATGAAATCCCTAAATCACTGATTCTGGGCTGCAACCAAAACACATTGACTTAGGCCAATTCACACCCATTGTCCCAGAGTCACACTTGTGACTTCATCGGGATTCCTGCTCCATTCCCACAGATCTGCCTCAAACAAAGGGTTCAGATAACAGCAGGAACAGCAGCAGCTACATTTCTCTTAAGGAAATAGGCCTCAAATCATATTTCAACCATTTTTCTTTGCAGAAATGCTTTATTAGCCTAAAACTGCTGCCTCTGGAAGCAGGACAACTGCTCGTGCCATGTCGTGTGCTTGTAAGAATTAATTCTACACTCTCCAGCTATCAGCCAAAATAAACCATAAAATTATTAGCAGCTTGTCCATTACCATGGATCTTCACCTTCCTTTTGTAAAATTCCAAATGGCAGATTTTCAAATGCAGTGCCCATGGATGTTTTGATGAATACTTGACTCCCTGTCACCATCCCTTTCAGGACCCAATTAGTCACATTTTGGAGCCTCAATTTCTCAGCATTCTAGCAAAACCAGTAACTAATATTTGAGTCCCAGTATCTTCCAATCCATCTGAACCTTCCAGAATTCCATTTCCCATTATCATCCTTTAACAATACTGCAGGAAAATTTGTTATTAAAGTTCTGTTGAACCAAAAACTGGCTTTCATTTGTCTTCTCCAGTACTCATCTTCTCTGTGACATCGATCTGAACCAAAAAATATTTCCAGGAATGTTCTCCTTACCGAGGTTTTAAATTACCAAAGTATCACCAGCCCTCCTGATCCCATTCTTCAGTTCTTACAGAAAGCTTCCAGGATGTTTTGAATAGCACCATAAGTAATTACAGCTATTCATGTATTTGTATTTGAAAACAACCAGAAGTCCTATTGACACAATAATTCTAAAGAGCACAGAATTGAATACTCTTAAGATCTGACAATCTCTCCTCACTTGGCCACTTCACACTCCTACTTCTTATGACTATTTAAGTACAAATTGTTGGTCTAAAATATTTAAATCTTTATCAACAAATATATGTATAAAGCCTTTCAAAGGCAGTGCAAAAGATCTTTAAAATGTGGTATCACTGTCAGGACCCTGTAGCGAAAAAAAACAACAAACACTTGTCACATATTTTAAGAATCCTTCAAAAATAACGTTGAAAACATGACAATGTTGCAGAACTTTTGCATTCTGTGATGAACACAGAATCAGTTTATAACTGAGTATATAAATTGTGGTGTATTCTGAGAGGGAAAATCTCTACACAGACCTGGAGAACCTTGTTTTCATAGCACAGACTGGCATTTTAGGAATTCAGCTTGGACTCTTCGTGGCACTTCCAAAAAAAAAAAAGGATTCTACAGCACAAATGAGGACTACAGAAAAATATCCAGAAAATGCAATTTTGCTGTGAAATATGGATGAAATCATAGCTGATAAATGCCACAGTGATAAAACCCTGTGACACAACCAAGTGCCCCTAAGAGACAAGGGAGTGTCTGAAAGCAACCCGAAGCTCCAGTGGGATGATCTCTTCTGACAAGACACTGCAAATCCTAGAAGGAAACATCCCTGCCTCCTCCAGGAAAATAGGTTAGGGAGTTTGGAATCCCTGCACGAGTGCTTTAAGGAAGTAAAAGACTGGATAATATGTCAAAATGGAAAAATAAAGTCCTTGGTTTAAATGTAGCCTTTACGGAAACAACTTGAAGAATATTGTATCAAACTGTTAATTTCTGTAAAAGTTTGTATCTTTGTGTTGGTTTCTAAACTTGAGGCAGGGAAAAATCCCTGGTGGTTTAGGGTCTACAGTTTCCAGGTGCTCAATTGAAGAGGGAATTTGTTACACAGACAAACTCAGTACAAAACCAGCTTTACAGAACATGATTCAGGCCAAATCCTGTCACTGCTCATGTGAATAAAATGATCCCACTTTAGCCCAACACCAAAACAGGGCTGTGATTTCAGCCTGTATTTGAATCTGTGGATACTCAGCTGGATTCAACAGCTGCATCTAAAATGTGTAAGTTTTATTTAAAACATTAAAGGAGAACGTTTTGATGGTCACCTATATTGCCCCAACCCAAAAGTGTTGCAGAGGCAAGCTTTGGATTGTATTTCAGTTCATCAGCAGCATTTAAAAGGTTAATTAATTGCACATTTTCTCATGTTTTCAAGTTGTGCTACTCAACTGTAAAGTATCTCAGTAGTTTTGGAACAGAGTAAAAAGTGCAAAATAATGAATAATTTGTAGGAATTTTATTATCTGTCCACAGCAACAGAACTGAAAATTTGTATTCAAACTCTTCTGGAATATTATGAGTTTCACATAAGTCATGCATATTTAAGTAAAAATATTTTAAGGCAGTTATTTACCTTCTATGAAATGAAATAATTTAGGCTGTCATCCAGCACGTTTTCCCAATGGAAAGTGAAGCTGGCTGGTAAAGAGGGCAGCCCTGGGAAAGATTAATTTCTTGCCATTTTGGTCCTTTTTGGTTTGGTTGTGTAAGGACAGTGCTTGAATGGGGCCTTCTCTTCCTCCAGAGCTTCAAAGGGGGAATGACTTCGACCACAAGGAAAGATGAAAGAGATAACGACAAGGATTCTCTCTGCTGGTGTCACTTCTGATACTATAAACCCCATGTTTCCCATTTTGCATTTCGAAATGCTTCTGTAGGTGTTCTGAATGAGTTCTGCACAAAAACTCCTTCCCTACCACGTTGGGTTTTGTGTTGATTCACTGCTGAGAGTGGGAATAGCAAAGGCACAGCTGAAATCCTCAATTCCTAGCAGTGCTCCGGAGAGAAAAATGAGACATTGCTGGGTTTTAATTCTCCTCATTACTCCCTAGAAGGAAAAGTTATATTTGTGCTGCCTCTAGGCAAAGTCCCATCCCACATGAACAAAAGACTGAAGCTAAGATCACATCCATTTCATCTCCTCATGCTCTCCACAGATGCTTAAGTCCCTGACACTGTGTCTTCAGTGCTCATATGTCACAGTAAATGATTCATTAAAAATGCATAGACAGATTGATCTCGGAAAGGGGAAAAAAAGAGCTGGAGTTAAAGGCGAAAGGAAAATAGAAATGAGGAGCCAAAAGGTGAAACAGGGAAACACCCCCAAAATTCACATGAGAAAGACGTTTAAAAATAAAGAGGAGACAGCAACTGTGCTGACATTTAATATGTCTGCTTGGGATAAAACTCATCCTTTTACTAGCAATAAAACAACAGCCTAGCCCAAAGCCCTTGGAGCATTTTGCATCAAGTGCCTCATAAAAATGGTTGGCAATTTCTCCTAAGGTCTGTACAATATCTACACCAAACCATCCTTTTTTTTTGGTAGTGTAATTAAATGGGAACAAATCCCCAGTGCAGGTAGGGAGAGCTCCCTGATCCCAGCCACCAACACTCATCCCAGTTCTCAGATCCCTGGCCATGCTCCCGCTCAGCCTCAAAAGTGGGAAGGAAAAGGGAGGAATAAGCTCCACTTGTGATTCCTGTTGTGCTGATAAGCAGGTGATTGTCAAGAGCAACCTTACAGAATTACTGTGTTTGTAATATTTCCTGGATGGCCAGAAGGATTTACTCTGCCAGAGGAATCCTGCAAGCAAAAACCAACCCCTGCCTAAGGATAATAAGCTCCTTGAGTAAGAGACACCTCCTTACCGTGACATCCACACAAGTTCTCTTATATAGGTGACACATTTATTCTATTTTTATCAAAAACAATCGGTAAATTACAAATATGGACTATAATTTGCATTCTTTAGGCAAAAAAAGCCCCAACAACTAGGCCAAATCCCTGCAATGGGAAGTACATATATAAATACATATTCACACACACACCAGCAATATTTTTAGCTATAATTTCCTACTCATGTGGCAACATGACCAGCGTTCTGAAGAAGCTGAGCCAAGTGAAAACACAACCTGCAGAACAGGTCACGTTTAAATATTCTGCTATTGAAGAATATTAAAAACTACAGATTAAGTAGGAGTGTTGTAACACTTAACATTAATTAACGCTTGTAAATCATTCTGAAATACTTGGATAAAAGATGGCATAAAAGGTGTTGCCACATGTCTTGATGCTTCTGGATGTGCACAAGCCCTGACATCTTATTTTGTGTTTGGGATGTTTCAAATCATAAAAAAAAAGCAACCCACGGTCACTGGATGAATTTAATGTTGGGAAGTGTTGGGACACGACAGAGAAACACCAAGGATGTCTGATTAAGAACTCAAGCAGACAACTCGATGTAAAAAACCTGAAATAGATCCATTTCTTGGATCCTGGTGGATCACCAGGTCTAGTTACTGATCTGTGAGTTAAAAGAGCTTGGCAAGGTTGCTAAGCCTTGACTTAGCTGTATATTCATATATGTGAAATATAGATAATTTTTGTTCCAGTATAGTACCATCAGGTATTCACATTCCAAAACAAAAACCCTGTAGTCCATGCCACCAGACAGTTTGAAAAGGAATCGGGAATCACTTAATACCTGTCTGGGGTTGGTGAACAGCACAACCAGTTCTCAGAGAACTTGGTACTTGCTGCTTGTGCAATTCAAAGAGCAAACAGCTCTTCATAGAGCACAGAAATTAAAGGCCAGCACTAAGGCCTTATACTTTCCCACATGGATCTCCAGCTCTAAGAGCCATGTCTCCCGTTTTATCCAGAGACCAGAGATGTATTTTATGGCATCCATTTAAAAAAAAAGTTGTAAGGAGTGACACCAAACTCATGAAGGAGCAGAACCAATTCATTACCTGGACATGACACGCTGGGGAGGTACAGCCAGCTGCTAATGGGGCATCTCAGTGGGACAGCATCTGGAGCTGAGGCCATAAACTCACTCCAGGTGCCTTCAGTACCTCAGGGGAGCCTTCCAGAAACACGGAGAAAACAGCACAGAGTGACAAGGCAAGGGGGAATGGATTCAAACTTCAGAGGGCAAAGTTAGATTCGATGGGATATTGGGAAGGAATTGTTCCCTGTGAGGGTGGGGAGGCCCTGGCACAGGGTGCCCAGAGAAGCTGTGGCTGCCCCTGGATCCCTGCAAGTGTCCAAGGCCAGGNCCCGTGAGGCGGCGCGCGCGGGCCGCGAGGGGCGGGGCCAGCGTAGGGGAGCGCGCTCCGCCCCGCCGCGGATAGGAGGGGCGAGAGGAGGTGGGCGGGGCTAAGCGGTAAACCCCAAGTTTTGATTGGATGATGAGGCTGTCAATCTGGGGCGGCCGCCGCGGCCGTGGGGAAGGAGGGGGAGGCGGAGAGGAAACAAAAACAATCGCCCGGGCGCCGCCATCTTGGGCCGGTTCTCCACACGCCACNGCTGTGGCAGCAGGGATGCTCCTGAGCAACGAGCCCAGAGCAGAGAGCATCACAGCCGTAGCTCTCACCTGGACTACCTGTAGGGCATTTTCAGGGACGTTTTCAGGCTGGGGTGGGGGTGAGGCGGAGGACCAGGCCAACATTTGACCCCAGTGGCAGCGCCCCCGGCCTCACACCGTTGTGTACACGTTACACCGCTGTGACCCCTCCCAGGCAGGTCCCACCGCGTGGNGCGGCAGCAGGGCACCGAGGGTTGTTCCGCGCTGCCAGCGACACTCGGCGGGCTCTAGGCACGGCCGCCGCCGCCCGGAGAGAATCCCCCGGCTCGGCCTTTTCGCCTCGCCAGCCCCTAAGCTGCACTGCTGGAGGGACAAAGTTGGGCTGAGCCGCGCTGCCTCCGCCGCCCGGGAGACCGGAGAGTTGAGCCGGGGTCAGAGTTAGGGGAGAGGGTGACGAGGGGATCGCTCCCCGCTCCACCGTGTGGGAGGCGCGGGGAGAAGGCTCAGCCTCCCCGCCCCTGCCGTCTCCTGCTGCTCGCTCCTAGGAGGAAAAGAAAAAAGAGGAAAAAAAAAAAAAAAAGGCAAGAACTGGATTGAGCTCGGAGGGGGGGATTTTTGTGGAGTCTCCGTGTGAGCAGGGGGGGGGGGGGGTGGGGGGGATGGGTCCNCCGACACCGAGGGGGTCGGGGCGGAGCGGGGCGAGGGCGCCTGAGGGGCCGCGCCCTGAGGGGCGGGAAGGGCGGGCGGGAGCGCGCCCGTGAGGCGGCGCGCGCGGGCCGCGAGGGGCGGGGCCAGCGTAGGGGAGCGCGCTCCGCCCCGCCGCGGATAGGAGGGGCGNCTCCCTCCTAGGAGGAAAAGAAAAAAGAGAAAAAAAAAAAAAAAAAGGCAAGAACTGGATTGAGCTCGGAGGGGTGGATTTTTGTGGAGTCTCCGTGTGAGCAGCGGCGGGGCGGCGAGGAGGAGATGTGTCCGTGAGGAAGGAGAGGAGCGTGGATCCATCCAGGACCCGTGAGGAGCGAGAGGAGCCGGGATCCATCCAGCCTCAGCCCGCCGTGAGGCACAGCCACCTCCCTTCCAAAGAAGCCCGGTTCTCCTGGAAGCACGGCACTCATCAAGGATTTGCCACAAAGAATATACCACCCTCCTCCCCAGCGCCTGGATACTGCTTTTTTTTTTTTTTTTTTTTTTTTGTTCCCCCCCCCCACCCATTTTTTTGTGTTTATATTCAAAAATAACNNCTTGTGTGTTTAAATACCAAATATAGCCTCTTGCGGGGGGAGGGGATGGAAATCTCCTAGAAGAATTGGAAATCTTGCTGGGATTCGGGAGTGCTGGTGCTGGAGAAGGGCGGCGAAGAAGGGGGGATGCGCTGCTCTCGCTGCCTGGCCAAGGACTAGAGATTTGCCACTTCCCGGGAAGCCCGAAGGTTTGTTTGTTCCTAGACTGCTGTTTCCCCCCTTTCCCTCTCCTGGGCTACGCTAAATCCCTCAGCATTTATTAAAGAAAACCCACGTGTAGCTGGTGGCTGGTTTTTAAGGTAGTTTTTCATCGACAAACTGACAGAACTTGCTCCCTTCGCCCCGAGGTTTGGAACTGGAATGGAGCTGCTTTTCTCCCAAACACTACACGGGGTGTGAAGGGGGGGAGGCAGGACGAAAACATCGCCTTGGACTGATCCCGATCCGACCCCCCGACACTCGCACCCACGAGGGATGATCCTTCACGGCGCCTGATGTGGAAAACACTTGGAGACTCAGAGACTTCGTCGTGCTCAGCAGCTTAAGCGTTGACTTATTTTGTTTTGGTTTTTATTTTATTTTTTTTTAAAGTGGATTCGTAGCATTACTTTTATGAATTAAATTTTGCCACCGTTTGTACAGAAGCCAAATGACACGTGTGTTTTGAAACACGGTTCCAAATATATTTATCCCTCCCTCAACCCGGATTCTCTCTAGAAAGAGCCGCGGGGAGGTCGTCAGTGTCTAAACAAACCTGATTTTTAGTGTTTTATGAACACTACCTGCTGCAGAAATGTTGCTATAAATTCCTTTATAACGGTTCAGCAAGAAGGGAGATTTTTTTCCAGCTTGCAGGACCCAGAAAACTGGATACTTAAAGTCCCTTAAATGTTTTAACAGCATTGGAAAATGGGAGCTGCTACTAAGTTGGCGTTCGCTGTTTTTCTTATCTCTTGTTCATCAGGTAAGTGAACGTTCCTGGATTTGTCACTTTAAACGGAAGGCTTTGGGGTCAGCACTTGAAAACTTGGGCTGGCTCTGTATGAATGAGGAGAAATCTCCCTTTTTTTTTTCAGGTGGCGAATGTTTTTGGATGGCAGCGACTGTAAAGGCAGAAGCTGCTTTGGTGTTTGTTCTTAAAAAATATATATAACGTGAGCACTTGAAATGCGCACGGCGCTTGGATTTCAGATCAATTGTGTGGAATAAATGTGGAGACATAACCACCTAGTGTCACATAAGCAACCTGGCAGTGCGGTTATTGGTGTTGGATGCTGGTTTTAAATAAGAATTACCCAGCTGAAATGCTCTTTCCTTCAGTTTGATCCCTCTTACTCCGGACTGTTCACTGGTGAATAGCGACCTTCGTTAATGCTTCATTAATTTAGAATGGGTGCCGCTCTGAAAGGCTGAGCTCGTCCTTTGGTGATAGCGAGGGGTGTGTGCATGTAGAGATGTACCGACAGAATTGGGGTGAAAAGCCAGGCTTTCAGTTTCTAAAGAATAATTTGTAACGCTTTGTATTTTGCTGTTCGTTATGTCACTGCCTTGTAGTGCAGGAAAAAAAACCTGCAAATTTTCTCTTTAAAACAGCAGAATTCGGGGTCCAAACGCCAGCTCTGTGTCCTGGGAAGCGAGCGGGGTGTGAGGATTTCCCCACGCTTCTCCAGGAGAAAAATTGTTATGGCAGCAACCAGTGGTTGGGCAACTGTTGGTCCATTTGTGCTTGGAGCTCCATCAGTCTCGCAAAAAACCCTATTACGAGCTGTGTGAGGACCTAATGCGAGTTTACAAGGCAGCCTGGCACTCCGTGCCTGCATTTGGAACGTGTATTTAGTGCTCTGTGTAGGTTTTTAGCATCCTTGCAGGGTGTGCAGAGCTACACTTGTTTATCAGGCTAAAAGCTCCCAGACAAGTGCTCAGCTTCCCCGTGTGACCGGGGGAAGGGAGTAATGAGATCCCTGTAACGATGCCTTTTAAATTCCCAGCGTTAGGAGGTGGAGGATTTTGCTGAAGAGGCCGTTTTGCTGTGGTTAGTAAATGGATAAGTCTCGTCTTGTGTCTGTAGTGCTATCGATCCGTGCCGTGTGCGCTAAATGTGCTGTGAAATGGCGAGCGCTGCCAGAGAGAAACCCAAAAACCCTGCCTGTTCTAACCAGAGAAACGACACAGCGGGTTAAGGACGGCCAGAAGGTTGTTCAGGAGCTTTAATTTTTATTCTTCTTTTGAAACAAAACGCGATTTTGACAGGTTTTGCCTTGCAGTAGAAGACGTGTGTGTCGTCTTTTCCTAATGCCTGATATTTCAGCTCGGCAGCGTTCCTCCCAGTTCAGCAATATGTTTTGTAGGGAAACTTTTTTCCTCCTCTCACTAACAGTTTCTGAAAGACTTGCTGCCATCTGCTCTCCATGTCTGTCTCTCTTCCCCGTCCACCTCTAAGATTCTTTTGCCTAGAGCACAGAATAGTGGTTTTTGTTGACATTACTTATCAGACTTAATAAAAAGAACAGCTAAGCAATAAAGAACGTACTTTCTTTAGCATTTCTCGCTCGGGTTGTCCTTGGTAAGGTGAAAAGAGTGTTTCTGTTGCCTGTGAAGAATTAATCTTGCTCTAAATGAGCAGGAAACTGCCTGCAATCCGGGCTGCTTCTCATGTTAATGACATTGTTTTGGTGGTTATTCCAGTATTACACATTAAGTGTTCCGGTACTTAACAATTATTATACTATTTTCTACTCACACCAGGACTGCAGACGTTCTAAAATTTTAGGCAAGTCTAAAAATAAATAAATTCAACAGTAAACTCTTTGGTTTCTGATCAGAACTACAAGATTATATAAGATTTTAAGCTTGAGGTATAGGCGTTTTTATGAGTAGTGTTTCTTAACTGACTTATTTCAGCTTAAAACCCTACCTGATGAGTTGGTTCTGACATCATCATCACCAGAAGTTTCTTTTCCAGTCTTTAGTGTGAAAATCAGTTTGCCCAGGTTATCTATTTCAGAATATTGGCAATGGTTGAGAATATCTTGGAGTTCAGGTGTGGAGGTGCCTGGTTTGTCTCTCTGGTGTGCAACTCCAGCTCCTCACACGCTGTTTTAGCGACTGGGGGGGTTGGTTTGCTGTATTTGTTCATTTATTTTTAAATACAGCTATTTTCTGCAGATGTTTACATGGCCAATTAATACCGGGGTTCTTTTAATAGGTGAAAATGTTGTGGGTTTTTTTCTGCATGGTGGGTGTGGAAGTGCTCCTCAGGTTCAAAGCCATTTATTTTACTATCTGTAAATTGCTCTATGAAATCCTGTAAATGTACTGAGAATGGACAGGAATTTCCAGTGAGATTAATAATCTTTGTTAAGGGAGTGAAAATATTTCCCCATTCTGACTAAGATATTTGAAAAAGAGCATCTGTGTTGTTATTAGGCTTTAAAACATTTGGAGATGCTTGGATAAAAGTGGGTGTAGGTTTGCACCCATTTGTAGGAACTCCAGAGGCTGAGATGAATGCATATTAACTAAACAAGAAAACAAAGTGCCCGGGTCAAGGTTCTCCGTGTGCCCTCTAATATACTTCTGAGATAAACCTGGGTGCATGTTTGATTTAAGACGGAACAGAAGATCCTGAAGGAATAATAAAATACTTCAGGATGGTTTAGAAGCTTCCTGTGCCTCTGCTGTAGGTGAGGCAAGATTGTGGGAGAGCTTAACGAGAAAACTTGTGACTGAAACAGCTTGTTCATCAAAGAAGGTTCTCCATAGATATTATCTGTGTGCTCCCCTCCCCCAGGGAAGTGTGTTTGTGTTCTGGTGTTTTTGTGATTGCTGAGCTACACTTTATAACATTTCAGGAACAGAGAATGGGCACTTTCATAATTTTCTGAGATTTTCGGAACATACCCCAGTGTGAAGCTGAAAGTGTGGGAGATGCTGAAGTAGTGGATTTTCTTCAACCAGAATCTTAGTTTGAAATCTCATCGTTCCTTTTGTTACTCATAAACTCCGTATTTCCCAACCCACCATCTCTTCTGAGATACCTGCTCTGCCTTTGGTACCTGGGTGGTCCCTCATCAAAGTAGTTGTGCAATCTCCTACAGGGAGCAAGACCTGTGTTTTTTAGAACTTAGGCTAAAATCAAGCTAAAAATCACCTAAGCAAAAGGAACCATAGCAGAAAAGTGTTGGTCCTCTCTGTGTCTCCTAATGCCACATCATTCCCAAGCCACTCAGAAGGTCTTGAGTGATTTAGCTGAAGGAAATGGCATGTCAGAGATACTTTTGTAGTTGAAGTAGTATTTTCACTGGATGGAGAATGTTTTATTCTCTAATTTTTAATTTATTATTCTCCTGTTTCACAGCGATTATTAATGGAGAAATTATTTTTTAAATTGTATCTTCCCCCACCTAAAAAAACGTATCTAGAACTGTAAAACCTGCTTTCCATGGTATGACTTTAGAAGCTGAGTGGTTGGGTGTTCTGAAGGAATTGAGGGGGGACATGAGACTTTTTCCTTTGATTTTACCTGTGTAATGTCTTTTTTTTACTATCCTTTCATTATTAACTTGGTAACCCTTGAAAATCCTGCCAAAGGTTTGGGACTGTTTGTGAAATTGTCTCTGCTCATGTGTTCCCCGTGAGCTGTCCATGATTGTGGTTGGACTCTAATCACTTTATTCACTTTATTGCAGGGCAATAAACCACTTCAGACTTAGACTTAGTGCTGCTTTTAAAGTAAAGATTCCTTCATTTTATCAGAGTGTACAATTTTTTATATTAAATGTGTTACCATTGGGCAATACCCCAGCACTCCTGTTACTGTTGAGAGCAGGGCTTGTTTTATTAAATAAACCTATTTAATACTGTTTTCAAGCATAGATTGAGTTACAGACAGATTGCTGTTATAAATGATTACAGCTCAAAAATCTGTTAACTATTTCTAAGTGATCTGTTAAGTATTAACAGTTACAAACCCTAAATCTTCTGGGCTCTGAAAAGAGCTGTAATTGTGCTACTGCAACATTAGAACATGTGAGCATCGTTCTGGTAGAACTCTGCTTTACAAACATTTCCGGAGAGATGCTGCTGTCATGAGTTTATTTGCATCTCTACCCTTCACACACAAGGCTTTGCTTAAGAAAAAGCTTAAATAAGTTTGTTTGCGTATGCTGGGTGTAAGTTGAGGGGCAGGTGTTCTGTGTGAGGGAAAAGCTCTTTTCTGCCAGAAGAGAATTACTGTTAGCAAGAATAATACTTTTCAGCTGGGTTGAACGGAGAGTATTTGAATGGTTTTTTTTTCTTTCTCCCATTCCCACCTTTCTGGAATTTGGGGGCAAAATCCCTTGGGAGATGGGTTTGGCTGATTAGCAAATGAGGACAGACAAATACCTTTTTTCTTCTTCTCTGTTTAACCATAGACATTAATTTTTGTCATATCATTAGTTCTAGGGAAGGGGAAAAATAACAGTGCCTCCAATGGTTTTCATTCCTATTCATTCTACCTTTTCTTCCAACTTTCTCCACTTGTAGTTTTCCCAGGCTGTGAAAAGAGAGAGGTTGACAAGGAAATCTGCTTGTGGAAGAGGTTTCTTGGTGTAGGAGAGATGCATTTCCACCACTTAATTAACTGAAAGCAGCTTAATGCAAATGCCTGCCTGAGCTGGTTGGTAGCATCCATGAGCTGTTAGATCTCTGATGTTCCTGAAAATGAAAACTCCGTAAAAAGATCAAGAAAATTACGGATTTTACAGCCAAGTTCTTGTGTGATGAAATCTTAATGTGTTTTTGTTGCCTTGGTGCTTAAAATTCGGCACATCTTATTTCCTGTTATTTCCATATGGAATTGAAGTGATATTGGATGCCAGTGACTTTATGTGGCATCTCTTGTCTTCTCTCCCTGCACTGTCTGTGTGGTGGTGGAGGGGTTTTTTCTTAGAAACAGTTTGTGACTACGGTGCCAAACAGAGCATATTTAGGCTTAATCCCACAGAAAATGAATATTTACTGCCATGTTGTTTACGTTGCATATCTTTGTGGCCAAGAATCCCAAATGTACATTAGATGTATCAGATCCTTCAGTTGTTGGTGCAAAGAGAGCAGGGAAGGGTTTTTCCATTGCATAATTATTGTCATGGTTTCACAGTCTTTTTATTCTTGGTGAAGAAAGTCAACATTCATGGTTTTCTTCAGAATTTCCTAGTTAAAGCTGTAACTGGAAACAAGAAAAACAGACAATTCTCTTATTAACTAGAGACATAAATCTTGGTTATGTGGTTAGAGGTATTAGAAAAACCCCTGGAAAGGAGGGAAGCTTTTGTGGGAAGACTCCTTGTTCCTGCAGCCAGGAGCAGCTGGAGGCAGCACTGGTGGTGCTGGGATGGGATCAGCTCAGACTGGGAGGTGGAGGTGTGAAATCCTGCTCGTGGCAGCACCTAACCAGAGGTGGGTACAGAAAACTGAATTCTTTCTTAAGTAGTTCAGTGGAAGAATGTGCCTTCTCTTTCCCCACTGCTGTTCCACAGCTCTCCCAGATTAATTAATCCCGTTTCCAGGCATGCAGTCAGAGGAGGATGAGCAGGATGAGGCCTTTACCTCTGTGCCTTTGTGAGGTTCTCCTAAAGAACTGTGCCGGGATTCCTTCATGGAGCAGCTTGGTTACGGAGACAATGAGCATGGCACACACTTGCAATTGTGTTGGTCCCAGCGAAGGTCTGAGTGGTGGCTGTGTCACCCCAAATCCTGGTGACTTTACAGCGAGGCACTGCAGGAACAGCAACACTTGTGGGGTTGCCAACTCTGTGTTTTGTTGGAAGGGAAATGAGGTATTTCCAAATTCTAAAAACACCTTGTGAAAGGCTGGGTAATTTGGTGTTCTGCTGGTGTTTCTGGTTACAGTGGTGCAGGATAATCTGTTTCACTCAGGATGCAGTCAGTGCAAAATTGTAATTAATTTTGGTGTTGTTCTTGAGTTACTCACCTCGGTGGCTGGTTGGGACTATTAACCTGCTCTGCTTGGCCCTGATGGGGTGTTGGGGACCGTTAGTTGGCAAGAGGGCTACAAGTTGTTCAGTTAATTTAAATAGCTACATACCACCTGTAGAGATTCCTTGCTTTGTTAAAGTGTAACTTCTTTTTGTAAGGATTTATATGAAGCTGTAATTAGGTGGCAATTCGATACAAAATGCTGAAATGACAATGTAATTAAAAGCAAACCCCTATGTACTCTTAGCTGTGATGGGCATGTAAGAAATGCCAAGATGCATTTCTCTGCTTTTACAACTCTTTAATTACATGAGGGAAACATTGTCTTTAGTTAGCGAATAGGTAATGAAGAAGAATTTTATGTCTTGGCCAAAAAGAAAAGAATATTTCTCAAATTCTTTTGCTTTCTGAACTTTGAGATATTCATCAGCCACGTTAAAACTAAGAAAATTAACATTTACAGCAAAATTGTGTATTGCAAGTACAATACAATTTAGGTATTGCTGTCTGATCTGGTTTTGGTTTTTGCCTTAATGAGGCTGTTCTCACACTTGGGAAGATTCTGCTTTCTCTAATGATGGCAACAAATGAGTTAAGTTTAGCTCGTTTAATTCTGAACATTGACACTGTTAAAGCTGGTACCTGATAAGGTACTAAAAACATTGAATCTGAAGGTTTTGTTAGAAACTATCTGTACAATTATTTTGAAAACTGTAAGAATCTGTGTAGCTCAGAATTGGTACTTTTTCTATAGCTTTAACTCTTTGTGTGTCTTCCATCCCTAAATGGGATGCACATCAGAAAAATAATTTGTTTTTCTAACAAATTGCAGAGGTTCTTGTGGCAGATTGACTTTTAAAGTTGGTTTGCTACATCCATCCTTTTTAGAAATGCAGGAGGAAGACAAAGGCCAAAACCACTTAGGATATGATTTGTATATTTTCTGGAAAATACCAAACTTTTTATGAGGGTGAGTCAACATGCAGGGATTTTTATTTTGTTTCTGCTTGTTTGTTTGGGGATTTTCTTGTTTGTTTTTTCTGGAAAAAACTAGAAATGGGTAAGGCAACTCAGGGATTGGTTTTAATTTTTTTTTGTATGATTGACTGTAGATGTGAAGAATGTTTTAGAGATGATCCGTGGCTTGTCTCTTTTGCCTGTTTCTGGAACTCCCAGCGAAATGAGGCTGCGGAGGGAACACAAACCCTGCTCAGCTCCCAGTGCAGCCCTGATAGTGTTGTAGCTTGTGCCAAGTGGTGTCTAATGAGATGACACAAAGCACGGTCTGAGGGCCAGTGCCAGGAGGCAGCACAGGCAGGGCTGAACCAGAATTCCTGCAGCTTCAGCACTTCAGTACTCCCTCATCTCCTGCCTGAGAGTGTGTGCCATTAGTGTGCTGTGAAAACATGCTCATGATTTACTGCCTTCCAGCCCAGCCCCGTGTTAAACTGGGCTCTGTCCCACTTGCAGAACAACCAACCCCAAACCACCCCATGTCCTGCTCTGGGAGCAGAGCAGCATCCCGTGGAGCCCTGAGCAGGGGTGTGTGCTCCAGGGTGGCATGGGGTGGACATGCTCAGTCTGGGACGTGTTCCTGAGGGAACAGTCCCTGGGCTGTTGAGATCTGCAGCATAAGTAGATAATTTTTTTCTTCAAATGATGCGTTTCATGTTTAAAGGTGATTCCTGTTTTAGATGATCATTGGCAGTTTGGATGCAAGAGATCATTTTTTTCTTCAAATGATATGTTTCATGATTAACGGTGATTCGTGTTTTAGATGATCATTGGCAGTTTGGATGAAGGAGATCATTTTTTTCTTCAAATGATATGTTTCATGATTAACGGTGATTCCTGTTTTAGATGAGCATTGGCAGTTTGGATGCAGGCCCCATGCAGTTGGTTACTGTAATCTGCTGCCTGCCTGGTTTTAATGTCACTTTTTTTAATGCCACTTCATCATAACGGCTCTGAATAGAAATGGTCGTTTCCTCTTTGGAATTACTTTTTAGAGTGGTGTCCACCAAACCTCCAGGTTCTTCCCAGCGGAGCTGGTGCCCAGCCTGGCAGTCCCCACTCGTACTGGTGCAGAGGGTGCTGTGTCCCGAGGCTCATGGCACCACATTTGTCCTTGGTGAATTCCATGAAATTCCCATGTGCCCACCCCTCGAGTCTGCCTGGAGTGACACCCCTGCCCCTGGCTTTGTCTGCAGACTCCCTGAGGTGTTCCAGCACCTCCTCCAGGCACCCAGAAAGGTCTGAACCAAGACGGGTCCTGGGGAAGCCCTTGAGGGACCCTGTGGTGCTGCACATCCTTCTCTGGACACTTCCCTCCAGGAGCAGTTCTGTTCCACCCCAGGCTGCCTCTATCTCGAAATCTCTCTGCTTGCTCCCTGAGCTGATTTTAGCTGGGTTTCAGCAGCTTCCTGCCTTTTGGTGCCTCACCAACTTGTGATTTAGAGATGCGGTTTTTTTGTAACGGAAGCCTGACCTTATTTTTTCAGGTTGAGAGCTCTTATCTCACCTAGATAACACTAATCTCCATTCCTTAAATGCTGCCTAAAGATTGGAGTGGTCTTCATTCTCTCAGCTGGATTTTGGATGCTTGGATTTCAGTATCAGCACATAAGTTGAAATTGGATCTGTTTTTAAAAGCTATTTTTAAATACGACCAATCATTTTATCAAGCCTTCTAACATGAAAAACTGTTTCCTTCTAGGAATTTCCACATAAACAGGGAAGTGGTTTAATTTTGTTGTTGAGTTACAGTGTTGAGTGTAGGAGACAAAATTAAACTTTGCAGTAACTGTTAATTTTAGAAATTTTTGCTAGTGTTTGTCAGTAGAGGGTACAGATAGTTCTCTTTAGCTCACAGCAATTACATGATGGAAGAGTTTTCTTTAAATATTTCTGTGTTTCAGGGTTGAAAAACATTTAGGCTGCGAAAGTTACAGAATGGCACACGATTGTTTGAATTTCTGTACTTTTTATAAATAGTTAGATTATTTATTTTTCATCATTTGTTTATAAAGCTGCTTTAAAAGTAGCATAGAAAAGACCACTGGTTAAACATTTTTATTTTAACTCTCTGATCTTAAATTTTGGAAAGGGTCTGTTTTGCAAGTTGTCCTTGGGGATAATTAAATATTATTGAATTTAACACAGAGCCCATCAAAAACATTATCTTCAATGGCTTTGAAAAATTGTAACAGCTTGGTTACATTTTATTTAACTCAGGTTGTGTCCCTGGGACAGACCCCAACAAATTAAGCCTCATCTGACCTCGCCCATTTGGGGTGATACAGATCAGAAAGGAGCTCTTGATGAGTTTCTATGTGCCATGCATGTGCTAAAACCGAGCTGTGGAACCGTGATTGATTTGTGAGGGGGTGATTTCAAACCACAAGACGGTTTTGCTTCCATTCCTGCCCCAAACTCAGCGTTTACCACCTCTCTGGGAAACCACCTGTGAAAACAGCGCTTCTCAGTGAAAGTTTTCTCTTCCTGTTCAGCTGAAAAAGTTCTGAATCACATCCTTTTGGGTCAGAGGCTTCCAGGGAAGCCGAGAGAGCACAGATCCCACTTTTCATTCCACAGGAAATGGAGTGGATGCCTCGTGAAAAATCCTGATGCTCCCGTGTGCACCTGGACTTTAGCAGTGGCTTGAAGGCATTTAGATGGATGGCAAATCAAGCACAATTAATTTCCTAGAACCTTGTTTGCAAAAACTATTTCTCTGAAATTTAATAACTCCAGAATTTTTTCTTTCAATGTCACAAATACTTTGGTGTTGGAAGCTCTTTCATTCCAAGTGAAGATGGGAGGTAAATGATTAGTTCCCATTTCTTCGTGTGTAAGAGTGAGAAAAAGTGTGTTGGAATTTTGTTTTGATGAACTTTTGGGATATTTACAAGCTGACAAAGTGTATTCCGGGGGAGCTTCTGCTGCCCATCTGAACTCTTCTCCCCACTGCCTTCTTTCATTCTGAAATAGAGGTTCAATAATGGAAAAGTTTTGAAGTAAGCCCACACTATTAATGCTTTTTAATTGTTCTTGCCGCAGTTCAGCCAGCTTCAAAAACCTGTTAATCACCTTCTAATTGTCCAGAAAGGTTGTTTCACTTGTAGGGTGCTTAAGAAAAACTGATGGGAGACCAGGGAGACCGAGAGTTCCTCTTCTTTGTATCTGATTCCTCATCCACGTCCCCATTTTGTGCTGAAGTCACTCCTCACTCTGGGCTCAGCCCTCGTGGCTGTTGGGCTTTGGGCTGGGCTGATCCAATCTGCTAAAGCAGCAGAAATTACTGGAAAAAACAGCACGGAGCTTTCTGCACTCAGTGTCAGAGGCAGGAGTTGGGTAAAAGGCGATGGAGCAAGGAAATGGATGGATGGAATAAGGGCTGGCAGGGAGTCTGCCTGAATTGTCCTAGGAAGTGAATTACCAAGGGAAAATGCCACCTCAGTGCTGGTGAATGGAGCTGTTCTGTGCATGTATTGGGTGAGAAAGGGAAAATGGCACAAAATTATCATTTTTAATAACCTCCATCTTCAGAAAGAATTCACTTCTCGTTTTCAGAGTTCTTCTGAGGATCTCAGTGCAGGCCTGTTCTCACAGGGTTTTTTTCCTCTTTGCTTGCTTTTTAAATATCTTCATGTCACCTTATTCTCTAGGGGCCCTAGAGTCAAGATTTCCAGGCAGAACAGCAGAGAGGCCCTGGCACAGGTTCCCAGAGCAGCTATGGCTGCCCCTGGATCCCTGGAAGTGTCCAAGGCCAGGTTAGATGGGGCTTGGAGCACCCTGGGATAGTGGAAGGTGTCCCTGCCCATGGCAGGAGCATGGAATGAGATGAGCTTTAAAGTCCCTCCCAACTCAAACTGTTCTGTGATTCTGTCATTCCAAGGAATAGGTGATGAAATTCACCTATCTCACAGGTTCTCTGGTAACAATGAGGTGGGAACTAAATGAAAGATTCAGACTGACATAATCACAGAATGGCTGATACAATGGGCAGGAAAATCCAGTTACATCCCAGGTTTAAGAAAACAGTTTGAAAAGACTATTTGCAACGTAATCTCAGCAGTGTCTGATTTGTGCTACTCAAATTTTAGCTGCAAATGTCCTTAGAAATTTATTCTGAGCAGGCAAGCATCAAACTTTATACAAAAATCTGATCCAAGGAGAGAACAGACAGCACCAAGAGGTCTGGAAATGATGAGGGGAAAATGTAGCGGAGGTCCTTTAGCTACAGAACTCTAATTGATATTGCCTGAGTGTACTGAATCAAAACACTTAACACAGCATCAGGAATCCCATTTACAAACGAGGGCTGATCTGGTGAGTTTTGCTTATCAGCTGAACAGCCATGGAGCAGATCTGTCTGAGATCTGCTCTGAGGTCTCAATCCCAGGAGCATCTTCCAGTTGCCAGGGGAGTGTGTAAGAACCAGGATACCTGTCAGGAGCTTGCCAGTCACTGAGTTGACAAAAACCCTAAACCAGGAATATCTTCCAGTCACACTTCTGGACAGAAAAGCTCAGGATGAGCTTGTGGTGCTGAGAGTTCAGCTGTTCACCAAGTCTTTGGGGCAACACCTAAACTCATCAGCCTTTTGTTACACTGCAGTGTGAAGTCAGCCTCAGGCTGTTGTTGGGCTTTGTTCAGACATCGTGTTACTGTTAATCTGCCCTGAAATTCTACACGAGGACAACTTCTGTGCTAAAATCCAGGCATGGGCAGTGAAATGGAGATAAATTGGTCTCTAGTAGCAGTGTGCTGAAATGCTGCATAAAGCGTGACTGGAAGTCAAATCAGTTTAAAAAACACACAGGAATTGTATCTGAGCTATTATCCCAGCCATGGTCTCTCCCAGCTCAGCCTCCCTTTTAGAGAAGAGAGAATCCAATGTTCCAAGGCCCAGGCTGCTATTTCCATCACTCTCTTCCTTTTTCAGTTAGCTGATACATAAGTTGTTTTTTGCTTCAAGCAGAATTTTTAAACCTTTCCTTGAGATGGTGGCTTCTCCTGAGGGCATTTAGGCCAATGTTGGACCTGCCACCGCTGGAGAGCAAAGGCCTAAATGGACATTGGTTTCTTTTGTGCCCACCTTCCCTCCAGCAAGGCTGCTCATTCTTGGGATTAATGTCCTGGGAGTGTAATGTTAAAGCTTTTCTATGGAATTTCCAGTAGCTGCCTTGTGCTGGAGAGCAAGTATGTGGATTCATTAAAAGAGTTATTGATAATTGAAGCAGATGGCCTCAGTCCTGGGAAGGGTGGGATGGATGGAGGCACCGAGTCTGGAGATGTGCCTTCTGTGGGCAGGAATTTGTGTGTGTGCTCTGTGTGCCCTTCTGAGGTGCTCAGGACGACTCCACACTCTGTGGTCAGGAATCCTGGATTTCTCCTCTGACTGTACAGGGAAGCGGGATACCCGAGTTCAGGGCATTACCAACCTTGGTGTCTCTGCAGAAATAACGCTGTGGTTAAATAAACATTGTAAGAGGAGAAACGAAGGCAGCTGGAATGTTCCATCCACCTTAGCTCTGGGATATTACTGCTGACTAGATCCAGGGTGAAGGGAGGTGTCAGGCTCTGGCTCAGTTGGGATTTCAAGGAAGGGAGCTCAGGAAAGCCTAGAATTCCTCATGTGGGCTCCATAACACCAGACTTGTTCCTGATAGGACTGAATAAACCACTCCTAAGGGTGCTACGCCGAAAGTTGAGTCACTGCTGCTGTTTGGCCACTGATTTACCAAATATCTGTTGGTGTGTTGGCTGTCTGGAGGTAATCATTGTCCTGGGGAAAAAACCCAAAACAAACCAAACAACAAAAGGCAGCCAACCAAACAAAAAAGAAATCCAAACTAAAATGCAGACAATTTCTCCTCTCCTTTGCAAAGGCAAATTCTCCTTATTGATCTTACTGATACAACTGTTTGTGTTCACGTTCAAACACTCACTGACTACCACAGGATAAACACCTGGAGCAGGCAAGACACGAGAATTCTCCCATAAATTTTTTTGTTGCATTTGTGAAGCTTTGGCGTTCTTCTGGCCTGCCAGGAGGATTTATTGCTGAGTGAATTCCTCAGCTGTGACAAGAGGAACACCTGTTTCTGTGTGAGCACAAGCACTTCTCCATCAAACACAACATCTGGCAGTAGAAGCCCTTAAACTTGTGTTTATGACTTCTCTGGGTAAGAGACTCCAGCTTCATAATTTCTCTTGAGAAAGTCAGCAATCCCCATGACACCGGTGCATCCTATCTTAAAGAAAAGAAAGCCCTAAAAACGCATCATCATTCTGTCCCTTAATACCTGAAAAGTCTTTATTTTGCTATTAATGAAATGCATTAATTTGGATGTTGATATTTCTTTATCCCCACTAGCTAAGAATAAAGGTTCCATATGAGCACATGTATATCTCAACTAAATATAAACAACGTGAAATCTGCTGAGTTATTTTCTGTTCTAAAAATTCCCAGCATGGAACTTGAAGGATTTGCCTTTTAAGCATCATTCTCTTTTAAATCAGGTTGGGAATTGGAAGTGAATAACCCAAATAGTGCTAAGTACCTGTAATTTCTCCATCCCAATCCATGCCAACATCCTACCTTTATGTGCTAACCATGGAAATGCATTTAGGGATGCTTTTGGGGCTGAGTACCTTGATAACTTGTCTTTTGTTCCTGCTCAGCCTGCTGGCCAGCTGCTTCACATCAAATCCACCCAAATGATTGATGAAGGTACTTTAAAGAGGAAAAAGTACATCTACTAATGATGGATAATTAAACTGTAGAACTCAATGTTTCAGAACATGTGGAAATAAAAAATGATCTCGCAGATGGACAAATTCAGGGAGGAATAGTTTGTTCAGAGGTGATTAAACTTGGGGCTGGATGGAACTTCCAGATCAAATAATTCCTGATTGCTGAACGCTCCTGCCAAAAGCGTTTAGTTCACCCTGCAGTTTATATTGTCTGATCCTTTTGAAATTCTCCTCTAAAGCAGAATTCAGATTAAAATTAGGCCAACCTTCTGTTTTTACACTGAACTGGCAGCTTAATACCAAAGTGCTTTACAACACTTGTGTGTTTGGACACATTTGTTTCCTCATCTCTTCCGCACAGGACACCGATTGTAGCCTCAGAGTTTGCACTGAGGAACTTTCCAGAGGCACCATTAAAGCAGTGTCCCTTGCTCCAGAGATTCCCTGATCCCTGACTGTGGATTTCTGCTGGAAGGGAGCGGTCCTTCCCCTCCCTGGGCAGCTTTTCCTCGGGCTGGAGCCGGTGTGGCAGAAGGGAGGGGGTGGAATCAGCCCTTGTGAGCCCGTGCAAAGTTCACTGGGCTCCGGCTGCCGTCTGGTTTTGTAGAGTTAAATTGTAGCTGTGCCTGTGACTCCACGGTCCTTCCCTTGGCAGTGTCCTCGGGGAGGATGCTGTAGGGCATGAAGGGCAGGGTGTGAGCAGTGGTGGGTTCAGGGAAGTGAATCTGTCCCTCTGAGTTTGTGTGATCGATCCCAGGCCGGGTTAATGGCTGAATTCTCTTCACACTCAGCGAGCCTGAAACATCCCCTGTCAGCAGATTCAGTGGGACGTGGTGCACGCTCTCAGCTGGCTCTTCTGGGGGACTTTAGGCACAGTGAGACATTGCAGTGATATGGGCTAATCCAAACTGAGTGTCCTGGCTTCTTCTCAGGTGCTTTGATGTCTTGAGTCCTCTGCTTCTGCTGCTTCCTTATCAGCAGCGTTGCTTGAGCAAAACAGATCAAAATTAGTTTATGTGATTTGTCCTCCTGTATTCAAGTGCGGATTTTTTATTTCCCCTGGTATTAAGCCTCAGGCATTGATAACTTTGAGGTTAAAATTCTGAATTTCTAGTTCCCTCACCCTGGCCTGAAAAGTTTCTTCATCATTTTGCTGTGTGCTGACAGCAGAGCTCCTTGGATAGCTGCTTGCTCAAGCTTTGGTTAACACGGGGCACTCCAGGCTGGTCTGATTTTCCAAAATGCTGTGAAATCTAAAACCCAGCACAATTACTAAATGCTAACCCGTGGTAGATTCCATGAAGAGATCCTTCTTTGCCTCTTACTCACCTGCCTCCACGTGCAGTGGGTGGAATGCTATTTCTAGGGAATCCTGCAGATTGTAAGCATTCACTTCTGTCACGGCTTAAGGTGTAGCCGGGAAGTTCTGGGGAATTTGTGCTTCTCAGAGAATGGCATTAATAGGCAGAATTGTAGCTTAAATGTCTTTTTTTATAATCTTTCATGCAGCATAGCTGAAAAATTGTCATTTTCCTCCCTCACTGATGTTCTGGTAATTTCCTAGAAGTGGTTTTGGAGATGTGTTAGATCACCTGTCTGGCAGGTCCCTCCCAAATAAACTAATGCAATAAATCCACAGTCATCTCTGTCCTCTTATCTTTGAGAGGCAGGAGAGATTCACCCCATTGCCTCTGGGCACAGGGAGTACGTGTGGAAAACATGTTTAGGGAACCCTCTTGAGCCTTTTATTGCCATGGAACTTGGAGTTTTAATCATCAAATTTAAGGCTGTTACTTCATCAAAGTGTCAAGAGGCTTTTTAAATGGAGTAGCAGCATTCATGTGCTGGCTTTAAATGTGTTCTTGAATAAGAACAAGAAGGTCAAAATCATATCCTAAAGTGCCTTCCAGATTTCAGGTCACTAGATATCATTTTCTTAATTGTTATCTAAATTTAGCAGACAAATTATCTTGTAGTAGCAAGTGCAGTGCTTTCAGCCTAAAGCTTTTGTTTGTGGTGTTGTTTTCTCGTGTCACGTACATCCCTGATTCATCCATGGACTTCGGATTCCTGGTTTCCACTGGAAGTTCAGTGAGAACTGTCAGAACCTGCCTTGTCTTTAAATAGCCACAGTGTTATTTCTCCTGAGCCACACGAGAAATGTGCTTCAGTCCACGAGATGAGATAATTGTGGTTGAAATTCAGGTAGCTGGAGTTAGGATTGAAACTAAATTTTATTTGCTGTTTTAAAAGCAGCTGTCTAATTCTAGTTATTCTGTCAAATTTACCTCGTTAAAATTTCACAGCCCAAACCAATCCCATGGTTTTGAAGATAAATAGCCAAGCTCTGAGAAAGCCTCTGCATTATCCTACAGCACTTGAAAATTTCAGGAAATTTTCTTATTTCTTCATGAATATTTGTAATTTGTTTTAACATGAAAAATCGTGGTGGAATTGATCAGATAAGCAAATTGAAGATTGGCCAGAAAATAAATTGCCTTGGTGTGGCTCTATGAGGTGGCCAGTTAAATAACAAAATAACATCAAGAAATGAATTTAAATCGTAGTATGTGAGGATATTTCTCCAGGCATTCCAATTTCCACAGGTGTAGGAGTCTCAAAAGGTGTGCGGAGTCTCCCTTTGTTAACCAGCTTTTTGTGGGAGGTTAAAGTTACATTAAAAAATAAAAAAAGTGTTGTCAGTAGGACTAAAGATAGGAAATTCTTTAAATAGCTCAGGCAGATGAACTCCAGCACTCCAGGAACGCTGCAGAGCTTCAGGAGGATGCTGCTGCCTGTGCAGGGAGAACAAACCAGGTGCTTTTCCACAGCAATTCCATGAAATCTCCGCTGTTTCAGCGTGGGATGAGTTACTGGCGCTGGAAAACCTCTGTTCTGCAGCTGAGAATTGGAACAGCGAAGTCGACAAATTGGGGAGGATTGGGGAAAAAAGGCGTTCAGGAATCATCTTTTTGTCTGCAAATTTATGGAGGGACTGAGGGATCTCAGTCCATGTGGAGCCAGGAGCAGCGGGATGGCCAGCAGTGCCTGCAAAGAGAG
The DNA here is from genome assembly GCA_013397815.1 of Aleadryas rufinucha. Taxonomy (NCBI): domain Eukaryota; kingdom Metazoa; phylum Chordata; class Aves; order Passeriformes; genus Aleadryas; species Aleadryas rufinucha. The sequence continues at coordinate 164,883 of VZTH01001998.1, forward strand.
GGGATTTCCAACTGGAAGGTATCAGTAGGAATCCTAAAAATCCGTATTTTCAGGGAGTCCTGATGCAGGGGAGGCTGCACACTCTGTCTGTTCTGAGCTGAGGAATTTAACACCGAGATTTTTGAATAAGACTCATAAATTTTGGATTTGCTGCTGCGTTTCACGAGCTCTCCTGTGGGATGTGGGGCTGCTGGAGAAGTTGAGCTTAGTGCAGAAATTCCCAGTTTTATTCTTTGCCTCTGTGGGTTTATAATGCTGTAAATTTTCACAGCTGTTGCCTCAGGGTTGTAAGATGATGGATTTTTTTTGTGGGTTTGTCTCTGCCAGGCTCTTGTTGAAGGGTAGATTGTATGAAAACCTTGGCAGAATGGAAAACTTTAATGCAAGACACTTTTAATAAAATAAATGAAATGATTGCTCGTGAGTAGGCAAAATCATAAATGAGAATGGAGCAGAATATAAGCAAAATAAACCAAGGTAAACAAGGAATAGATTACTTTTGTATTGAAAGATATGTATTAAATCACATAAATATTCTATATGTAGATATGCACCATCTCTCCAATTTTTAATTCTCCTTTAAAATGGAGGAACGAGATACATTTTTTTATAGAAAGAATATTGAAAGGAAGCTGATTATTTATATCCTCAAGTCATTTCCCAAAGCTAAAGAAAACTGTGCAGAAAATGTTGCATTTTATTGCTGCCTGCTGAGTTACAGTCTGAAATGCAGAGGAGCAAACCAGAACTTAATTCAATATTTAGAGAATTCCCACTTTATACCAGTGGTGCAAAATAATTGTTGCTGTTCACCAGGCTTCTTTACCAATACTTTATTCCATTCTTTGTCCAGGGAACTCTCCAAGTGTATTTCAAATTACATCAGCTTATTTCAAAGTGAACAGAACAGCTTTATAATCAGTGATAAATATCTAATTTAAAGATAATTAAAAATGCTTGTCACATAGAAGCATATGAGTTTTAAGTAAAAGTTGTTTCTGCTTGCTTGGGAGGTGATAAGATTGTGGACTAAATGTGATTAATGTTCTTTGCAGATGTTGCTTTATATGCTTAGGCTTTCAAAGTAAAGCAGTCTAGACTGTCTGTCTGCATTCTCCTACAGCTTTGATCTTGATTAAAACTGGTTGTATTACATTTATCATCTTCCTTTCTTGAATGCCAGAAAGTCTCTTAGCTGGTTTTTTGTATCTGTATTTGTTTGTAGAGAAAGAGACTCTGTATCATCTCTAAATGCTGGAGAAATTCCACATTTGGATACGTTCAGCAAGTAGCAAAAATGGGTATTTTGTATCTTAAAGGGTCGTTTGGGTTATTTCAGATGGAGCAAATGTGATCCCGATGTTAGTTAAAGGCAGGGAGTGAACCAGGTGAGCCCTGAGTGGGTTTTTCCCCTGCTGCTGGATGCAGATCTGAGGGAAGGTGGAGGATGCTTTGATCCTGTGCTGCTCTCAGCTGTATTTGTGTCAGCTCTGATATTGGTGATCTGGTAATATCCTTTGCATTCTGCTCCAGCAAGATATTTCTTCCCGATTTCCACCCTCCCAGCTCCGGGGGATGAAGCTAGATTGCTTCAGGCTCTGCAAAAGGGTCAAATGCAGCAAAGTACCCAAATAAAGTACATTTTATCAGGGTACAATTTTCAATTCTGTGTGGCAGCAAAAGAGCTGAAGGATGGGAGTTTCTCAAATCTCTGTTTGGGTGTTAAATCTGTGCCTGCTTAGGGACATGAGCAGCTCCTCATTTGTGTGCACCACATACAGCTGAAGTGATTTCTCCAAGATCTGAATTATTCAGATTTGCTGTTTGTTCCCTTATTTATTCCTTAAGATTCTTTAGGACCAATTTAAGAACTTGATGTATTTTATGGGGAAGTTTGAAGTGAAGGTAAACCTTTTAATACTAAAACAATTTGTTGGTTGGTCAGTAAAACATTTTGGGTAGTTCCATTAAATAATAAAGTGGATGGGGTTTGTTTGCCATTTCCATTTTTGTTGGTGCCACCACTGAGTGCTTTATTCCAGTCTGTTGGTTACAGTTTAGAAAATCTTTGTAGCTTCTAGACCACGGTGGTGTCTTAAATCCAAGTTTGGGAGCAGGGCTCAGTGAGCTCATCCAATACACAAAACGATGGAGAAGTAACCAGACAATAAGTTCAATAATATTTAGCTGTCAAAAACCACTTGGAAATCCATTACAGGAGGCAGTGAGTTGTGCATTGCTCTGTGTTTGGTCGTTACTTAATTTTTTTCCCTGTTCTTTATGAAATGCTAAAGCTGTTCTGGCTTTGTTGTGACTTGGCAGTGATGTGTGATTTTTTAAAATTTATTTTTCATTAGTTCTGTAGCAAAATTTAATATTTTTATATTACAGCACGGTTATCATTCTGGAGATCTGTAATCTTGCCTGAATGTTGATGCAGCATCAGGGGGAAAATGAATTAAAAGAAAATATTTTAATGCAAGTCTCAGCCAGCAGATCTGGATTGCCCCTGCTTTAAAAGCATCACCCAGCACAGAACTGATGGACTGGTTGAACTGGAGTTGCTGTTCTAAATATAGATCCTGGTGTGGTTGGGATCTGTGCAGGGCCTCCTGAGAGCCAGTTCTGAACAAAATTCCTGTAAATTATCTTAACATTCCAAATCAGCACGTTGAAAAGTGACCACTGCAGTTTTGGTACAACGTTTTTGTAACAAATGGGGTTTTAAGGCTTCCTTGCCAAGTGAAATGAAGCAAAACTGGCTCAGTTGAACACTTGAAGGCAGTTTTTTCATCGACATGCGAGCTATAAACTGAAATAATTTGGGATTATTGTGCTGTGTCAGGTGTGGGCTGTAGAATCAGGGGGTGTTTTAACAAAATTCAGTCCTTTGTGATCAAATGGGATTTGCTAAAACCAATATCCAATAGCACTTTTTTAGTGTTGTTTGGGATACTTTTCCTAACAAACAGTGATGCTCCTGCTGACTTGCATTTCCCTAAGCCTGTGTGAATGGTTCCTAAATGAGATTGAATTTGATTTATTCACTTTTCAATGTTTAGATGCTTAAAACCTTTAAAACGTGTCTTAATTTTTTCATACTTAGAGATAATTCTGGCAGTTTCTAAAAGGTATTTTTGTGCTGTTAAATGAGGTGGTTGTTATTCAGATTTGTTGTTATTCTTACAGAATCAAAAATAAGATTATTTTGGCCTTTCTTTTTTTCTTAGTTGGATTTTTTCCTAAATTACATGATGTTGGTAGGTTTTATATTCATTCATTCATTCATTTATTTACTTATTTATTTTAATATTTTTAAGAAATCTATTTGTATTTATATACACATATTTTTGTATATATATATATATATATATATACATATAAATCCTCCAAATTTTTATTTTAAGGAATAGGGAGATCATTTGCAGGTTGCTAGAATTGAACTGCAGTTCTTTCTAATAAGTTGTTTCCTTAAGAAAAACACCAAACATGGAAACATAAACTATTTGTAAGTGCTTTAGGCAGGTAAGAGAAATAAAACCCACTGTCCTGGATTACTTTTGTATTTATTTGATTCTCATGTTAAATCAGAGCTGATTTCTTTAAAGGAGTTGTTGCAGGAGTGGCTGTATTTAATGTTTTAATGATAATAAATGTGCTGGGTGGCCAATATGTAGCATATTTTTCAAGTCCCTACTACAGAATTAGGTTCTGAAAAGAGTTTTAGAATTGTAATTTTAAATTGCTCCCTTTTCCAGTCAGTCGTTCTTAAAGCTCTGATAAGAAATACAAAAAGAGTTAAGTTTTAATATGTATTATGCTGACTTTAATAACCTCCTTTCGATCTTGAAATGCTTCTTTTTTGGATTTGTTCTTTTGGGTGTCGATCTTGCTTTTCTGGATACAATTAGTAATAGTGTTTTTTAAAAAGAGGACAAGTGGATAGCAAAATCTGCTTCATGAGAATCCATAAAGACTAGAAAAAATGGAACAGAAAACCAGTTTTATATTGAGGTGCATGAGGAAGTTGCTTTGTTGTTCCATTGCTGATTTCTTCTTCTGAATCTTAAATAAATGATTTTTTTTTATAGTTTACCAGTCACTTCTGTCCAAATTTATTCTCTGTAAAAACAGTCCTAATAGTGACTTTTAGTGAAATTTGTCAGTTCTCACTTCCTGAGGGAAGGCTCCCTTGGAGTGTCTTTGGAGCATGCAAAGGTGATGATGGGGGTTAAAAATGATGATTATTTAAATTACGAGTGAAAACATTTCCTTAATGAAGACTCCATAAGGAAGTTGGGCTCTGGATTTCCCTGATCCTTAGAAAACAAGTCCAGAACAAGAAACTTGAGACAAAAAAAGTCTTTATCCTCTTCTCTTCCCTCCCTCAGAGGTCCCAGGATCTGCTCCTTGAGGATGAGCGCTGAGGTTGGCAGCGCCGAGCTGCAGCTGAGCCCTGGTGTTGTCTTTGGAGCTGGGGCCTGGCAGAGTTGACTTTGGAGAGGATGTGCTGGCCATGTCAACAGGGCTTCTGTCTGTAAACACGGTTGTTTCAAGCTCTAGAAATGGGATTTTTAACTTAATCTTCAGATTACAGTCTGGCACGGGGAGCAAAATGAGGCAGCCTGAGAGGGGACAAAGAGAAAATCCATTTCAAGTGACAGCCACTTTAGCTGGAGGTAAAGAGTTTTGCTGGATTTTGAAATATAATCAACACTGGTTTCAGAGCATGAAGACACAAAGTTTAAAATTCTTTCAATGTAGACAAGGTCTGGAATTTGATCTCAACAGGACTGGACAGTAGAAATGGAATTAAACAGATCCAGCGAAGTTTGAGGTTATGGAGATGTTTTGCTTTAGGAAGAGAGTTCAGCAGTCACAAACATATTAGCATTTTTATGCTGATAGGTATTTACTCAGATGTGTAATGCTGCAGCCTGACATTTATTTTAAGTTTAGTGGCTGAAGGAAGGAATTACTTCCACTCGTTTGTGCCAGTTCAGCTGTTTGAGGCTGCACAGCTCTGTGGGGTTTTTGATCGGGCTACAGCTCCAAAAATGCTTTTCAAACTGGGCTCTTGCATCAGAGCAGACACCACGAGCTGCCAATGTCATCCTTTAGTGATGCAGCTGATCCCAAAATGCTTCTGAAGGAGTATTTCCTAGCAAACAAACCCAATATCCACACCAGAGAAATCCTTGGGAATGGCTGAAGTCCTGTCTGGAGTTCTGGCCAAATGTGTGAGCGAGATGAACTTGGGAAGTGCTGTTGGGATGAGGTGGGGAAATGAAAATGAAAATACAGAACTCTGGGATCGTGGGCTGGGTGGAATCAAGCTCAGTGTGAGGATTCTCCATGAATAAGTTGGAGAGTTGAAAGAGGGAAGGGTAAGGAAGGTTTCCAGCTCAGTGGAGTAGGAACATTGAAAGGATTGAATTTTTCAGCGCTGGGTTCTGCCTTTTCCCCTCCACGTTATCCTGTTTGCCTGCAGGTCCCAGGTAATCCCTCTGGGTGTTTACACAAATGTGGGACCTGTCTCTCCTCCTGTTCAGCTGCCATCTGGACAAGGGCAGCTGGAGCTTGTCTGGGTGTGCACTGACCATGCAGCTCCTGCCTGTGAGCTCAGCACTTGGGAATTTTGCTGGGCCAGCTTGAAGGAAAAGGATCCAGCTGATGCTTTAAAAATTTAAAAAAAAAAAAAAAGAAAACTGTTTGTGATTATGTTTAGGCTGGGGTTTTGGTTGTAACCACAGGAAAAAAAAGAGAAGTATAACGATGGCTAAAGAATTGGAATGTAAATAAGAAGCTTGATCAGCACATGTAGGATAACTGGGTGGTGTTTTTGCTTGCAATAGCACCGAGTGGGACACGACACCCACAGAGAGATTTGTTGGAGAGCTGAGTTGAAGGCAGAATCACACTGGTCCTGTTGTCTTTTAAATAGTTATATAAGGTCCTGTAAGACAGAAAAAGAAGTGGGGGTTGGATATATCATGTGGAGGAAACATCAAATGTGGAGTTGGATGCTTGCCTCTTAGATGTCTTGACTGTGTTTTTGTTTGACTTGGTGTGTGGTTCTGTTTGCTTTGCAGTCAAACTGTTCCATTTGCATTGTGCTTGACTGATTTGGGAGGCAAAAGGTAGAATAATTTCTTGTAATTAGCCTGAATTAACTCTTCTGTGATGTTTTTGAGGGGTCAGAGGGGAGTCTGTGAAGAGGAGACTCCTTATTTCTCTTTATAGATACAGGTGAGATATTGATACTGATTGTATTGAACAGGATCCTGGAAGATGTGTGGAACAAACAGTGCAGGAGAGGGGTTGGAGAAAATGCCATTTCCTGATCTTCTCTTCCGGCCTAAGCAGAGAAGGAAATTTGGAGACAGCTGAAATTGTCAGCTAGAATGAAGCTTTCCCAATGTTTTTTAATGAAGTGATTAATATGTTCAAATTCCCCATCTCCATGGGGCTGCAGGAATTTCAGCCCTCCATTGAAGAAAATCCTAAACGTTTCATGGCTCATAGCTGGGAAGTTCTGAGGAAGTTTTGTAGCTCAGAGAAGAACTTCCACAAACACCAACCCCAAAAAGGATCATTTTGATCCAAAATCCATTGGGATTCACAGCTGAGTGTTGCTGAGAGGAGCTCCCAGTGTCTGGTGAGCTGCAGCACTGCAGGATTCTGCTGGTTTGGGATTCTCAGATCAGAGGAACAGCTCTGACAGGTATCTGAGATCATTCCCAGGAAACTCCCTGGCAGGTCCCAAAATAGAAATGCTGCTGGTTGCCACCACCACCAGCATGAGACTCATCCCTGAGAACGATTCATAATTCCTGATCCAGTCTGGGTGTCCTTAGGTGGTTTATTTAGGTGCTTAATTGGTGCCTTTGGTGCTGAAGGGCCTCTTTTTTAGTTAATAACAGCATTCCAAGACTCCGTGTGGAAATGGTGTCACTCCCGTGTGCGATGGGAGAGAATCCCTGGCTCCTTCCTGGGCAGCTGCTTCCCTGAGCTTCATCCAGAGGCAGGAGGAGGTGATCCCTCCTGGATAATCAGGGTGCAGCAGAACCCCAATTTGCAAGTTTTGATGTCAAAAAATTCATTGAGGTTTCTCCTTATTATTATTCTTGGTGTTTGGGGTTTTGCACTGGGGAGAGGAGGATAATCTGAATTGAGAATTCATATTTCTAGCATTAGTGCCTGTTTGGCCCTATTCCATTTTTCCAACATCTGAATCTTGTAGAATTTAAACTTTTGAGCCCTGTGTTACTGATTGTGGAATATTTTAACCCTTTTGTAATCATGCCAGGGAGGGGGCATTTGACCAGCAATGCCTAAAAACCACCAGCACAAGGCGAGTGCAGCCCCAACCAAGGCTGTGCCTCAAACCAAACGATTTATAGGATCTTTCAAGCTTTTTTCCCCTTACAAAAATCATCAGGCAGGGGCTGGGAGGTGTTTGTGCTGTGTGCTGCTCACACCTCGCAGTGACAGCAGTGGCATGTTTGAACTTGAAAACATCAGCCTGTGTTTTACTGTGTTCCCTTGAAGTCAGGAGTGTGAAAAATAACACTTAACTCCAAGGCACTGGAGATTCCCAAAGGATGACAATCTTTATCTCTGGGGTAACCAGCTCTTAGTGGCACTTTAATTTCTACCTAAAGAGCAGAGGTGGCCACTGACCCTTTTCCTCCATTTTCTGCCATGTGCTTTGCTCTGAAAGGATTCTGGAAAATTTGGGCACCGGAGATCTGGGGGGTTTCCCACTTCCTGAAATCCAGGCTTGAATAAGATAGTTGGAAGTACAAGGCAGAAAATGGAAGTTCTCTACAAAATCCTGTTACAGCATTATTAATTTCTTCTGTCAATGGCACAAACTGCTGGGAGGGACTGAGGGAAGACATTGCCAAAGTAATTCCAGCTTTTTTTTCCTTCAGCAAGAGCACCATGCAAATAAACCCCAGATATATCTATATATGTAAAATAACATCATCAAGTGGTTAGAGCAGCTGACTCTAAAAATTATTTTCCATACTGTAAGTCCAGAAGACTCAGAGGGAAAAAAAGGTTGGTTTTTTGTTACTGTCCACTGAGGAAACCAGGGGCTGCAAGGGGTTTTTAACAATACAGATATTATTCCTCTCCCCTTCCCCCTCTTCCTCAGTTCTATTCCCTGTTTTTAGGTGACATCATCCTCCATAGTTTCCACTCTATTGGGTGCTCTTAAGACTTAGTGCAGATTTTGGGTAGATCATCCTTCAGTTTTCCAGCTCTGGATTCTTCTCTCCTTCTTTTTCAGAAGTGTTATCTCAGCTCCAGAATTTCATACTTCCATGGCAGGCTCATCCCTCCAAATTTTCCATTTTGAAAAGGTGTGAACTGCAAAAAATTTGAAATATTTTCCAAGTATATGATGAGATATCTCAGCAAATACAAATTTCCTGTTGTTCTCCCCACTATAATCCTGGTGAAAAATGCAGCTCTTGCTCTACAAAACTCTACACTAAACCTTACAAAGTTACCCCTGTTCAAGTTGCAAACTCATTTCTTTTTAAAGACTATTTTAGCAAAAGAAAGCAGCTTTCTGGACCATCAGGTTAATCTTTCAAGTTTGAAATTTCCCAGGGCAGTGTGGCAGCAGTGCAGGTGATTTGTTACTTCACTGCCTTGTTTATCTTTTCTGCAGTTCTTGCCTTGCCCGAGTTAATTGCTGCTGTGTTTGGATTTAATGAATGTACTTTGGCTCAGCTCATCTGAAGTACAGTCCTTGGTTGACCTGGGAGCGTTGAGAACAGTGAGAATAGGACTAATATTAGTCTAAAAATCAACAAAATAAGTTTGAGGACATCGTGGCGTGTAAAAGGAGGACAGAACAGGTCCTTTCTCTTGGAACTCAGTTTGCTTTATTAGGTTGGAAAGAACTTCTTTCTTCTTCCTTTGAGAAACATTCCCCTGGGTGTTATCAGAAAAAATAGAGAATGATAAAATCCTGCTTCCTGCTTGCGGAAACATCAAAGCTGGGCCTTTTCAGTCTATATTTGTAGTCTGTTCTTAGATATATTTGTAGGGCTAGAAAGTGTTTGAGATTGCTGTGGAAACAAATAGAATAACACATATGGGCAAGTACTTGAAAAAGGTACCTGTGCAGCTACTGAAGTTTTTTTTCCCAAGGTGTTATTTCTATTTATGCTGCATTTTCTGTTCTTTTCTGTCCCTCTAGAACAGCGTGTTACAATTGAGATATTTTGGTGAATGGGCCATTCTGTCTATGAGTTACTCAGTCCCTGTGGTGCTTCAGGCCTCTCTGCTCTGCTGGTTTATTCTAATAAACTGCTCCATTCCTTGTTGTATTTCAGTGCTTAAAGGAATCAAATTCATCTCAGATATAACACAATTTAAGTAACCTTTCTGTTAGAGGCAGAGGTGTCTGCCAGACTGAACCTCACCCTTTAATTCTTTTATATACTGCAAGTTTTCCAGGGAATAGCAAAAAAAAAGTGTCCTTGGCACCATCAAACTAATCTTTGTAGGCTTTTCATCAATTTTCATGACTTCAGCGTGAAAATGTTGTTACATTTCATAAACCAGTGAGAGATCACAGATTCAGTTCCCTTTGCCCTTTGTGTCTTTACATGGTGTCACCAACTAATCATGCAGCAAGAGCAGGATTTGGGAATGAGGGTAGGACGTGGGAAGTGTTGAAGTCTTCCCTGGAAAAGGAGGGAGATTATCATTAACACATCTCACATAAAGTACCAGGAAACCATTCCTGCATTGCAGACCCATGGGGTTGTGTTGCTCAGTTCTAGGTTTAGTGGATAAAAGTTGGATGATGAACTCCCAGAAATTTCTGGCTTCTTTTTTTCCCCCCTGGCTGTAACATGATGACACCTGCAAGAGACAATTCCTATTCCATCCAGCACTTTTCCCAGTGATCCCTTCCTGAATTAAGGCCATGTTAGTCCTTAGGAGCTGTGCAGAGATTTCACTGTTTGCCCCTTTTTAATTAAAAAACTGGTAGATTTTTTCCAGTCATTCAGTCTGATTGAAAAATGGCAGCCAGTGCATCCAGCTCCTCCTGAGGTGAGGTTTTCCAGGCTGCACATGTGCTCTCTAATGGAATTGCTCCCAGTTCTGCTGTTTCCTGTATTAACAGTGGTTCAGAAGTTCAAATGTTGGTTTTGTTCCCTCAGTGCAGCTGTCGTGGATGGGCACGAGTGTGAGGGATAGAGCAGTGCTGGAGCTGCAGTGGGAATACACAGATACCCAGTGGGATCTGGCTTAGCATTCCCAAACTAAACTCTGTTCTGTTCTCAATGCCCTTTGCCTTCCCACTGAGTTTTCCTCCCAGGCTTTCAGACTTCTTGTTTAATCCATCGGACACTGCTGGAGTTTTGCTCATGGCTTCTTTCAACAGCAGCATTTTGCTTTTTGAGGTTCAGGAATTGAGGACCTGGCAATTCCATGTGCACTTGGAATGGGTACAGGACTTTCATTAGAAACCTGCTCTGCCTAATAAATTCACTTTATTGTAAGTGCCAGCTGCCCTTCTCCCCTGGGAGCTCCATCCCTGCGGAGGGGGTGGCAGAACTGGTTGGAAGCAGATGGGCTCAGGGCTGCCTTCTTTGTGTGGCTCCCCTTCTCCTCTTGCCTTGCTTCCATCACATTCCTGCTTTTCTGCTTGGGAAGATGAATCCAGAATTGTCCTGCTCTGTCCAAGCCTGGGTTAGTCTGGCCAGAGCTATTGCAGGTGCCTGTTCAGGTGAGAAGCTCCGGCCAGATCCAAGGTCATTAAACCAACAGCGACTGCTGCCAGTCACTGATTAGAGCATTAATGGATAAAAAAAATTGATGGATAAGAAAACCTGACTATAAAGAAGACAGGAATAAGGGGAATATTTATGCAAAGTTAGTTTTACTGCAGTTCCCGAATTTCATAAAATTCAGCTTGTCTGTGGTCCTTCAAAGCTCGGCTTGGCAGCGGGAGAAAAGCAATGGCACGTGTGAGAGAAATCCAGGACTTCTGCTTTATTGCACTGACAGAACCAAATTGTTCAATCTGTTGCCTCATCTGTTTCTTGCCATAGCTGAGAGTTGTAAAGGTCAGGCCGTGGCAGCACAAGGAATAGGATGGTTCCCAGGCTGCACCTCGCAGCGTTCCCAGCTGGCTCCTGCCCCTCTCCCATTGATCCTCCAGCCTCCCGCCCAACGCGCGGAAGCGCCGGCCTCGGCCTATTTTGGGAATGCGTCAGAGGCAGGACTTGGGGAAGGAGCAGTGTGGGATGCTCAGTATGGGCAGTGCTGGGCTCAGCTCTCCCAGGCCTGCAGCAAGGCTCAGGTGGGAATAATCCTCGTTCTCCTTGGGAATGGCCGCTGGGTCACATTTATTGTGGATAAATGTGGGTAAAGGAGGTGATGCAAATAAATACATCGAAATCTGCTGTGGGAGACCTTTTCTGTTCCAGTCTGGTCTTCAGCGTGCTGTGGAATGTCTTAAAAACATTAAATGTATAGATAAATACAGGCAAAGTGCTTTGGCATCCTCCTGGCCCTGCCTCAGTGGATCCTCTGATTCTCCAGCTCCTCCATCTCCCTCTCTGTTTTCCCGTGGGTTTAATACAAGTTCAATGGTGGAGCTTCCATGAAGATTAATGGCACGCTCTGGGCAGGGTCTGACAAGAGAAAAAACAGAAATAAAAGGCAGTTCTTGCTCCCTTCCAGTATTTTGTTAACACTTTTACTTCCCAACAACCCTTCCTCTTTGCAGGAGCCAGATTGGTGCTTTATATCCCATTAACTCTGAAGTTACCCCCACCAGAATTCCAGAAAGGTTTCCTGGATGGTCACTAAATGGACTTTAAGGTCCCTTCCAACCCACACCATTCTGGGATTCTGTGATGCCCTTGCCCCCAAACACCTCTTGGCTTTTTGGGGTGTTTCTGGGATGAACTCTCTGCTCTTTTGGCTCAGGTATCAAGATAAGAAGCACAAATGCCTTTTGGTGAATTTTCCTGGCTAAATCTCCTGGTTTGGCAAATACTTTAATTAAATCTTCACTGCTCAGCATTCTAAATTTTCTCTGCTATTGCTATTCACGGAGAAGTATTGCCATGACTTGTTCTTCATTTCTGCAAATCTTGCTAAGTTATGCAAGTCACTGTTTGACTTCACAGAAGATCTTTGTTTTATGTTTCAACACTTGGAATGCTGCTGAACTTTACGTGTTTTCTCTCTTTATTAAAAAGAGGGGAGAAAGGGCACATTGGTACAAGCAGTAAATGATATTTTTGTACAACCTGCGTTTGTTCCTGTGCCTGATCCTTCAGAATTCCAGCTAAATGTGCTTCCCATTCCTCCCAGGTGCCATCCTGGGCAGATCAGAAACGCAGGAGTGCATCTACTACAACGCGAACTGGGAAAAGGATAAAACCAATCGCAGTGGGATCGAGCCCTGCTATGGTGATAAAGATAAAAGGCGACACTGCTTTGCTACATGGAAGAATATTTCTGGATCAATTGAGATTGTGAAGCAAGGCTGCTGGCTGGATGACATCAATTGTTATGACAGGTGAGTTTTCCTAGGAATTTTTGAAATTGATTTGTCACTGTAAACTCTTTTGCCTCTCCATAATTTCTGTGTCATCCCCTCTGCAACCACGGCTTGAGAGAAATGAGTCTCTGAATAATTATCTTATTTTTAGATGCTCGCTTGTATTTAGGGACCAGACTTTGTGTGAGTACTTTGTCTTGTTTGCAGGGTAACATTTTACCTTCTTTAAAGAACCCAAGTATTTCATTTATTCTTTTTTAGCCCACTAATAATAGATTCTGTAGTGCCTTGTTATTGCCAAACAGTGCAAATATAATTATTGCAACCAGGATGCAAAATTCTCTCGTCGATTTTTCCAAAGTCTTTAGAGTTGGAAAGTCAGCACTTTGTGCCTGCAATTTACCAGATCATGGAAGTAGTTTGGCAGTTTATTAATAAGCTCAATGGCAGCTCTAAGAATATTCGAAATTTCGAGTTATTTTCTTGATAACAGATGGTCTAGAAAGTACCCACAAGCAGGAACAGCAGGACTTGGGGTTTGTTAGATGCTGACTGAATAAAGGTCGTGACTCTCTTAAGCAATGGTGTTGCAGTTTTCTAAGTACTCTGCTGGGTTTTATTGGCCCAAAACATTTATTTTCTGAAAAGACAGAGAATTAAGAAATAGATCCGCAGTGGATCTTCATTAAAAAGTATTCAGGAATTATTTCAGCAATATTTTACAAAAGTTTTCCTTTGTGTTTCTTAAAAGTTGAATTGTTAGAAGAAACCCTTGCAGTCCTTTCTCCCAAATCAAGTTGCCCCCCACCCCAGGATGTTTTCTGCTTTAATGACAGTTTAAAGCTCAGTTCCACAATGTAAAAAAATCCTAAAACCATGAGAATAAATTCTCCCTTGAGCAAAGGAAAGAAATTGGAAGAAGAAATCAAATGCAGGAAGGATGGTAAGGAAAGAATTGGAAACTGAGTAACTCTCAGCCCTCATTAAGTAACTTGTGCTAATCACACACAGTGCTGTGTTTGTCCAGAACAGCCCAAATCTTATCTCTGGAGCGTGGGGTGGTTTCACTGCTCTGGGAGTTCGTGGGGGTGACTCCAAACAGCAGCAGATTAAGGACATCAAAGAGAAAATGTTCCCTGGCAGCCACAGGACAGGGTGACAGCAAGAGCTGGATCTAGGAAATAACCCCAAGTTTTGAAGATGAGCCCAAAACTTCCTTGACAATCTTCAGCTGTGTTTAAAATCCTTCAATACTTCTTCAGGCTTTTCCAGTTCTGCTGTCAGGCTGGCTCCTGGTTGGTGCCTGTTTTTTCTTTCCTGATGGGAATAGTTTCAGCTTATTTGTTAACAGAATATTAATAAAAAAGCCTTTCCTGCAGTTAATTCAGGGAGTAAAATAAGCCCTGTCACTGAGCATAATATAGGCACAGGAGATTGTAGAAGTTTTATCATTTCTTTCTACAAATATAACAAAATTTAAAATTTCTCCTTCTCATTTATCTCCAGCCCTGTCCTGTGGGTTTGTGGTCAAGCACCAGCTGTTTGATCCCTCATGTGTCCTGTTTAAATCTAGATTGTGAACTGTTCCTCAGTGTCCTTTTGGTGGCTTTCTTTAACTTTGTCTTAAAAACAGCAAAAATATGTTTCTCTTTTAATAAAATTTCATTGCAGTATAAAATACCAAAATTTAATTTATTTCATTAGCTGTTATTTTTGCACTGGACGATTTAGTGATGTTCACTCTGGAAATTTTAAAGATGGGCACATATTTTTTATTGAACAAAACCAAGATTGATGAGCATTTGACTCTCTGTCTCTTGCAGGAATGATTGCATAGAGAAGAAGGACAGCCCTGAGGTGTTTTTCTGTTGCTGTGAGGGCAACATGTGCAACGAGCGCTTCTTCTACTTCCCGGAGATGGAGGTGACGCAGCGTAAGTCCCTCTTGATGGGAATATTCCACAGGGTGCTTCTCCAGGACATCAGGCTTTTCCAAAAGTCCTGGCCTGCCTTTCCTGCCAGAGGGTTCTCATAGAGCTCTGTGCATTCCCAGGCAGAGCCAAGGAATTGCCAGTTCATTTATTCCACTTGGGAAGGTGCTTTCCTATAAAATCAGTAAGATTCAGCTCTTTCCAAGGGTGAGAAGGAAGGATAATCTGAAATAATTGCCTGGTTTAAGACACACAAGTTGCTGTCAAATCTTACCTTAATTGTGTGGTTAAGCTCCTATAAGTGTGTAAATTGTTGGGCTAAAAGCCTTCTCATCCCTGTATCCCTGTGCCAGCCTGGATGCTCCTTTTCTTCCAAAAATCCTCTTTATCCCAGCTGGGCCTTGAATTTCTCTGTGAATGGATGCAGTAACCTCTCAAAAGGGGGAAAGAGTTTCCTCCCTTGAAGGTCCTTCCATCTCATCATATTCTGTGGTTCTGAAGGACAATCAAATTAGCCAGACTTAACAATTATTTTAAAAAACAACAGCTAAAAAGTGATTTGGTTTTTCTTGCCTATCTTCTTGCAGTCAGGTATAGTAAGCTTTGCTGGAAAACTGAGTGATGTTAATAAGTGAGCTGAAAACAGCAAATGTCTCATGTACCAAATAGCCAGAGGAAGTTGTTTATGAAAGGAAAGAACATTTTCTGGGAGATTAAAATAGCCTTTGTTGACCCAGGAGATATTGTTGTCATTTTTGTCAGTGATGCTGCTAAGGCAATAATTGACATTCTTCCTTCTCATGAGCCCTCTCTTGCCCCAGGGGGCTGTGGCTGCCTTGGAAGCAGCTCCAGCTTTTCCAGAGCCTTTTTTGAGGTCGTGTGGAAGTGTCTTCACCTGGAGAACTCCTCCTTCCAGCCGAGCACAGAAGTGCTGGCAGGTTATTTCTGCCCTGACCGAGGCTGAACCTCTGTATGGATTGGTTTCCATGCAGTAGGTGATGCATTCTTGCAATCCCCTGGGAATACAAACACTCCCTGCCCTCTGTAGGCTGCTGGGGGTTGGAAGCACAGAATTCCACCGTGCTGAGGTGTGAATCTGGGATCTGAGCTATTCCCATGCTTTCCAAAGTGCTGCCTTTTAACCAGGTGTTAGTTTGTGCTGCCTCATCAGCTGCTGTGAGCCTGCTGTGCTGATGGCAGGAGCTGATAGAAAATCAGGCTGCTGCACATTTCAAACACTGCCTGGTTTTGTTCCTTAAAAGCTGTGTCCTTTTTTTTTTTTCCCCTTCAGCAACTTCCAATCCTGTTACACCGAAGCCACCTCTGTTCAACACCTTGCTCTATTCCTTGGTGCCTATCATGGGAATTGCAGTGATCGTGCTCTTTTCCTTCTGGATGTACAGACATCACAAGCTGGCCTATCCTCCCGTGCTTGTTCCCACCCAGGTGAGTCCCTGCTGCGGGATTTGGGGTTTTTTTAAGGGCCAAACCATTCCTGAAGGGGATCTGTCTCATGGCTGGTCTCTGTTGCCCTCCTGGTTTCGAGGTCCTAACGCTTGCTCTCCCCTAAAGCAGAGAATTAAGCTTTACTTAAACAGCCTTGTTAATTATTCTTTGATGGATGTATCAGCAACTACTTCATGTTTTTATGTGTCTGTTTGTTTGGGGGGAGAAAAACTGAGCACAGGGGGCACAGACACAGTGAAGGGGTGCTGAGGGCTCAGCTGTAGTGCTTGGCTGAGAACAGCAAGGGAGTTGCTCGTTCATCTTGGCCATTTGAGGTGTACAGAAAATAGCAGCTAAGAGAGGATGAGCTGTTTCTAAGGAAGCCTGGAACTGGGATTTAGGTGCAGTTAAAGGGAATGTTAAAATCTTCAAGCATGACTCCAGGGCATAGCTCAGCTCAGGGATTGTGATTCCTGTCATATTCTTCCTCTTGTTTATGTATTTTCTGTTTTGTCTTGAAATGTTTCGGGTTTAGGGGTGTTGGTGTTTTATTTCTAAAGGGTGATGAGGTTTGTGGGCTCCACATTTGAGTGTAACCTGGCTGTGCTGCATCCAAACAAACCTCCTGTGGCTCTGTGTGTGGAGTTCCTGCTGCTGGGAGGCTCCAGCTGATCCTGGAGCTGTAATTTGTGCTAATCCTGGAATTCCTCTTCCTTCAGTTACATTTGGAGATCCAACTGAGATTAGGAGGCTTTTATGGAAAGAGTTAAACCAGGAAATTCTAGAGACCAAAGCAGAAAATGTGGTTGTGGAAATAAAGAGAGAAATTATTTGGATTTTTGCAGTAGAAACTGAGCTTCTAACTCAGCTCAGTGACCAGAATACATGCCCTGTCCTACAGTGATGTTATTTATGATTAAAATTTAAACTCCTGTTATTTTGGGTAGGATTGCCAAGGATTGATCTGTGTGTGCTCCCAGCTCCTGGGATATTTTCAGTGCTGCAGGAAGCAGGATTGCCTGGGGTTGATAACTCAAGTGTTTTGGTTTCAGTTTCGCAGTAATAGATAAGAGGAATTTGGGGAGAGGCAGTGGACATATGTTGTTGCCAAATGAAAAGAACATAATTTAGAGGAAAAAAGTCTGTTTGCTGTCCTTGCAGAGAGGATTGCAGCTCCTCAGACTCCCTGCAATCTGTCAGCATAATTAGTTCATCCAGCTCCCATTTGATGGATCTGGGACTTTACATCAACCCAGTGGTCTTTGCTGGGAGATCAAATTCATAACTGCTAATTGTGGGGATAACTCCAGCGTGGGATTGTCTTCCTAAAAAATGAAGTCATGGATAAAGCCATAGAAAAGCAAGTGGATGTTAAATATGTGTGAGGTATGAAGAACCTGAATTGTGATTCTCCCTCCTCTTGCTGCAGTTTTTTCCTTGCCTGGGTTGTGTTTGGGGCAGGATGGACCCCTAAATTTTTAATAAAGAGGGTAATCAGCTGTTGTGTTCATGCTCAGATTGTATCTTTGGGATAAGTGTTCCTTGGTGCTTGTGGGGCAACAACATTTTCCTATCTTGTGGTGAGCAGGCATCAAGGCTCATGTGGAAAGTCAGGAAAAGCCACTTCTGCCTGAAAAACTGCCTGGAATTATTATGTAAATCCAGTGTATAAACACTCTCCCATATGCAGCAGAGCAGTGGTTCCCACTTTAAATTTGATTACAGCTGGGTGGAACAGGAAGGGAGGGAAGCCATTGGGAACTTTATAACCACAAATAAATAAACACTGAAATACTTGTGCAATTAATCTAATAACTGTTAATAGTATATTTAATAATTGGGGCATGAGTAGAGTTTGCAGGCAGATGGATTTGGTTTAAATCTTTGTGTGGCAGTGGTAGAATGGACAGGTCGGATGTACAGCAGGAAAAACAGGGATTGCTCCATGTGAGATACAGATAAAGGTTATCTGCTTTTCCTTGGTTTATTCCCAGAAACAATGGGAGTACTGAGGTAGCAAACTTGCAGGAAAAAATGAAAGGATGGATGAGAAATAAGCAAAAGATAAAAATGAGGAAACGCTGAAGAATGAGAAATGGTGAAAGAATTAGAAGAAGTGATAAATAAAAAAGAATACAAGTGGTGATAAAAAATCAGAGAGCAAAAGGGGAAGAAATAGTTCGGAATATTAAAAAAGAAAAGGAAGAAATAAACTGTAAGAAATGCTTGAACCTGTAAGGAGACATAAAGGACAATTAGTGTTGGCTTGTTTGTGCTGCTCACTGTGCCTCAGTGCTGTGTGGGGAACTATCCAGTGAAAGCTGTCAAATCCCATCAAATCTGTCACTTGCTGTGTTCTCAAATGGGTTATTAACAAATCCATGTTTGCTGAATACATCTGTGTGTATGGAAAACACTTAAGAACTGTTCTGTCTCCTTATTTCTGTTTGATTTAGCAAACATAAATTCATCAGCTGATAAAATTTATCAGAAGGATCGGGTTGATATTTTAAATACTTGAGTGTGTGCAGTTTTCTGCAGGAAGAGTTGCTGTGACCTGGTTCATTGTCACTGGGGGACACTGGGAACAGAACCCTGTGGTCTGGAGTGAGGTGTAATCCACGTTTCTCCCCAAACATTCCCCATAAAACTGGGAATGGGGGTGGCAGGGAGCTGCTCCCTTGTTGCTGACATCCCTTGAGCCGGGGCCAGAGCTGGCAGTGCAGACTCCAAGGGGCTGTTCCCACCCTGGCAGCTGATGGGTGCCACTGTCACCCTTCACACAGAGCTGCCTCCGGTCCCTCTCGGGGTTTGGCAGCTCCCACAGCTCCCCCCGTGTCCCACCCCACTGAGCAGGGAATCTTGAACCTCTTGTACCTCCCTGTGTGCCCCACTTGGCAGGATTTTACTGCATCACTGTTGCTTTTTTGCTTTGGGGTGGTTCTGAAATGAGAGTTTTGTTGAGAGGCTTGAGAAAAGGCTGTGCAGATTCACTCCTGGTCTTCGTGACCTCTTTTGGCCATTTCTTCTGAAATGGTTGAATTTTGTGGGGTTAAAGATGCATCAGGGTTTTACTCACTGAGAACAGGAATTCCTAAATCTACCTGATGCACTTGAAATTTTTGGGATAATCTTTCCACACTGGGAAAATCCCAGTTTCCTGCAGAAGAATGAAGGAATTAAATCAATTGCTCAAGTTTTTCCCATTTTGGCCTTCCAAAAGCCACATTTTTTTTTCTTGTTGTTACAGATATTTTAACAGAAACATTTCAACCCTGGAATAATGCAAGGGAGAGAGGTGGTTTTAGAAGGATTGAATCCAAACCTGGGAAGATTAATGGCTACTTGAAAAATACACACAGAGAGAAGCCAGGTGCTTATAGGAAATGGGAAAAGATATTGGAAAGTTATTGCAAATCAGGAGTCCTGAATGTGCAGTGTGTGAGGAGCTTGAAACTGGCTCCTTTTCTTTCCTAATAGAATGCTTGGGCTGGTACAAATTAAAGTCTATAACAGAGGGAAGAATTTGTGTGACAAATACCCAAAAGCCAAGTGCAGCTTTTAGAGACCAGGAGATGGTTGTGGGTAGCCCAAATTTTGGGGAAAACCCACAGTGCTTAGGGTTTTATTGGTCTAATTGGTTACAAATATTGTAACAAACACATTAGAGTTGGTTTTCATGCAGCATAAACAGCAGTGAGTGTGTTTGTGTACATTTGTGTGGGTGATGGGGGTTCTCAGAGGGGTTGACTGCTCCCAGTTTTTCTTTATCAGGGTTAATTCCTGACAAAAATCTCAGATTTGCATTTCTTTTGTAGCCTGATACCCTTAAACTGGTGCCTGTTGGATTTCTGCTGGCAGCCTGAGGTGATGCTCTGTGGGCTGAAGGGGAGGACATTGGTTTATAATCCAGAGGTGTTAATGAGCATAAATACCTCTTTTTAAAATTCACATTTGTGTGGAATGTATCAGTGTTTGGGGGAATCTGATCCCTCCAGGGAGGAGAGGTTTGGGAGAGGACTCATTTCTCAGAGCTTCATTTTTGCAGTTTCTCATTATGGGCAGAGCACAAAGGTTGGATTCATACATATTTCTGCTTCTTGCTGAGGAATTTCCATAATTCTCAGGAGCTGGAGAACTTTAATAATGAATAGGCCTGGAAAAAAGGACTTGCAGCCCCTTGGGGTGGGTTTTGCTCTGCTCAGGAGCTGCGCTGGCCAGTGGTGGAGGAGATCCTGGTGGATCCCAGTGCTCCAAGCTCTGGTAAAGGATTTATGGCTCCCTTCTCCAAGGAATCCTCCAGCCCCTCTGGCATTAATTATTTGGAGAAAGGGAAGTGTGTGCTCAGCACTCTCCAGGCACAGGGAAAGGCTCCTGCTGGCCCCGTGCTCTGGAGCATCCTGAGGGTGGGAAGGCAGAGGGGGAGAAAGGGATGGCAGCTGGAAATGGGGGCTTGAATTCCCTCTCTTCCCACATCCATCCCATCCAGGTGTAAAGGACAAAGGAGATGGCTCAGGTGAGTCACAGAATCCTGGAATTGGGTTGGGCTGGAACTTAAATCCCATCCAGTGCCACCCCTGCCATGGGCAGGGACACCTTCCCCTATGCCAGGGTGTTCCAGGCCCTGTCCAACCTGGCCTTGGACACTGCCAGGGATCCAGGGACAGCCACAGCTTCTCTGGGAATTCCATCCCAGGGCCTCCCAGTCCAAAGTGCAGGAGGAGGAACGGAGGGAGGCGTCTCCGTGTCCCTGCTGAGGTGACACCGAGGTTGTTGAGCAGAAGGGATGAAAGCAGCACAGACAAGGGGGGCAGTGAAGTCCTGGGACACAGGTTCAGCCTGGATTTTGTTCCACAGTCCGTAAACTCTTCCTGGGATCGTTGGAAGGAATCTTTAATGCTGGGATTGATCTCTCTCCGTATCTGCTGGGTGCAGAGCGTTCACTTCACTTGTTGCAGCTCCCCCCCTCGATATGGATGTATTGATCAGGTTCAGTGACGGAGCCCACATCCGCGGTGCCGTTTGTTGATGGAGTTTCATTCCAAGTGGGCCATTGGAAGTTTCCCGTTCCCAGGCAGCTCCAGGGACGGGAATTTCCCGGTGCGGCGCTGCCCTCCCGCGGGCAGCGGGGAGCACTGCAGGGAGCGAGTTCGCATCCCGGGGGTTTGGGATTTCACCTCTGCGAGTTCCATACGGCTCTGTGCACCTGCAATGGACATTTCTTAATGTAATTATAAAATAATTCCGTTAATTGCCTATATAATAACCCTGTTTTCCCCATTTTTCTTGGCTAACAATGCTGGATTTCTTTGATTGTTGTTTTAAGTGATCTGTTACTGATACGAGAAAGCTTTGCTGTTCCCGTGAATATTTCTGTCATTAACTCACAAATAATTAATTACTTTGTCTCCTCTAAGCTGTTTTTGCATCCCTTTCCTGGTGTCAATAGTAATTTCTCTTGCCTGTGTTTTTTCCCTCTCTGCAAGCACGCCTTTCATATAATGATTGAGGTAAGAGGATGTTTGTTCCTGGCTCTGGGGTTTTCTGGGGATGTGGGAGACGCTGTTTGGTCAGAATTGGGATTTCTCAGTATTTTGGACAAGCCATCTGTCAGCATGTGGGGGTTAAAAATGCAGCTTTAGCCTGGGCTTCATGGATCTCCTAAAATTCCCTGCAGTTCCTGAGGCTGGTGGGGTCAGTACCTGCAATCTGGGATTGATCCTGGGACACAGGGACACGGCCAGGGGGATCCATCACCCCAGCACGGGGATTTCCCTGGAAGCAAAGGGCACATCCCACCCACCTGGGCCCTGTCCTTGGGTCTGCATTCCCATATCCCACCTGGAATCACCCATTGGAGCTGTGGGGTCTCCATGGGCTGATCCTGGGATTTGGTGTGCTGCAGGAACAAAAATGGATTGTCTGGAGAAAAATAAAAATACTTCTTCACTGCTCAGTCTCTGCTTCATCTTTCCCACTGACCTGGAGTTATTTGTATTTGTATTAAACTCCAAGTCACTGGGACCCCTTAACTCACAAACTGGGGCATTCCTGCTCAGCTTTTCCATGGAATATTGAAAACACTGAGATTTGAGGTTTCAATGACAGCTCAATTTCTGTCATCATTAAAGTTCTCTAATTAACACCTGAAATACCTTGGAAATGCAGTTTAGAAGAAAATCAAATGGTTGAAATGTCTTCAAATTTGAATATTGTCCTGCCTGTGCCTCTGTAAAGAGTTCCCAGAGTTCCTTGGATCGCTGTTCCATGTTTGGCTCCCTTATCCCAGTCAGGGATGCAGGGTCCTGCCTCCAAGGAGCTGCTTTTAATGGATTTCAGTTCCACATTTGTTGAGCTGCTCTCTCATCTCGAGACCCATTTCTGAGGACACTTAAGGAACCCCATTCCTGGAAGTGACCCTTCCTTAAGGAATATTTTCCCTGTATGACTCAGTCCGAGGGAAGGGGCAGGAACAGGGAATTGGGCCCTGGATTTTTTGACAGCTGGAAATTTGGGAGCCCAATTTATCCCCCTGCCACCCCTGCTGGCATTCTGGCCTCGGCGCCACTGAGATCAGCCCCAAAGCCACGCGGGAATAACGGGGCCTCTGGAACGTTAAACATTCTTCCTTGGAGCAGAGCGAGTTGGAAATCTTGTCAGGGAATGTATCCATGTAAAAATAGTCCCTGGAGCTGCAGGGTTTGGAGTTAGATTTTAAGCAAGGTGTTTAGAAAAAATCAGAGGGGGGGAAAAAAAGGGAAACTTTTCTTTCTGGTTGTGTTGAGAGCAGGAATTCTGCTTCCCACCTGGGATCGGGATTTGTTTGGGTTGGGCTGTGGGTGGGTGGTGCTGCCTCAGGAACAAGGGAAATTTTGACTCCCAGAAATGTTTCCCCAGGAAAGGGAAAGGTGCAGGAACCAGAGGAGGGGCTGTGGCAGGTGGTGTGGAGAGCCAGGGATTTCTAGGAAATAGGGAATTTGGTGTATGGGAAGGGCTGGGGTCTAATGGGGAATTAGGAAGTACCAGGGTTTGCTGCCACTTTCACTTGCAGCTCTTGGCAGAGATGCTGGAACTTGGTTCAGCAAATCTTGGAGGTTTTTGATTTTGCTGATGGTTGGGGAAGAATTCCGGCACCAGGTGCTTCCAAATCCCAGCAGTTCATTGGGAGGAGGGTGTGGGAAGGGAGGAGAATCCAAGCCACTGGAGCAAAGGGGGATTTGGGGTTATTCCCACAAATTTCCCTGGTTTAGACAAGGCAGGAGGTTCTGAACTTGAACAGTTCATTAAATCAGGGTTGGCTTTGGGGGATAAATTTGAGCATCTTGTTCCCATTTTCTCTTCAAACAACAACAAACCGGATTTACAAATCTTTGTTTAGTACAGTTTGGATTTTACAAATCGAGGGCACTGCTTCCCCTGGTGCCTGGAATATTCCAAGAGGGCTCTGGCAGGGAATGAAAGGCACCAAGGGAGGGAAATCTTCACTCTCCAACTTCATTTTCTGTGCTGCAAACGTTGATGTCACAACTTCAAGCGCCTGTCGCTGTCACATTGACAAAAGGATTTCCTCCTTTTTGGGGACAGGGTTGCAGTGTGTCTCTCATTTGAATTTCAAATGTTATTTATTCTTTTTCTAGTTATTAATTTGTGCAATGAGGTTACTCTGCTCTGAATCTTGCTCTGAAACTTGTTCTTTTTAATTTCTTTGTTGTTGTATAAGAAAGCAGAGAGAGAGTGGATGTTTATTCCTGCACAGAAACTCCTCAGGATTTGTGTTCCCAGCACTTGTCTCCATTCTCCCCATAGTAAAGGGTTCTTAACCCCACAGTTTGTCACAAAATGTGTCTTTAACCTGCACAGGATTTCATGGTTTTGATGGAAGTGCTCAAATATTTAACTCTATTGAGTGCTCACCTCTCTCTTGTAGAAGCAGCTCCTCTGGTGGTTTTCATTCTCCTGAAAACAGCTTTACAGGGGCTCTGTGGGAAAAACAGAGAAGGAAAAAGGGGATGTTTTGGAGGCTTTTTGAAAACTTTAGGGTTGGTTGTTGGGGTTTTTATAGGGGGACAGGCTAATCCCACCTGGAGGGAAAGGGCCAGCCCAGAAGGAAGCAGAGCTTTGGCAATAAAATTGAGGATCTGCTTGTTCTGTTCAGGTGATGGGATACAGCAAAAGAGAAAATACAGAGTATGAAATAGTGTCCCCTCCCCTTTCCCAGGAAGGGGAATGGTCCCAGGCTGTAGTGTGGGGATATGGAAATGGGATATGGAAGTGGGGTATGGATATGGGATATGGAAACGGGGACATGGATACATGGATAGCCCTGGGAAGCTCTGTCTCACCTGCAGTTGTACAGATCCTGCAGGACAGGACCAGACCATCTCTGCAGTGTCACTCCAGCTCCTTTCTGGGTCCTGCCGGGTGCTGGCATCTCAGGAACACCCTGGGAAGTTGGGAGCAGTGGGAGTGGGGCTGATCCCCACGTGTGGATCTGCAGGGTTCAAAGGTCCCACACATCAGCTAAACACAGGAAACCTTAAATGCATCCAAGGGGCTCATTGCAATTCCAGCTCTTAACAAATGGAACAAGTAAAGCTTGATTATCTTTGTTCCTTAATTTCTGCTGTGCTTTCCCACCTGGTTCCAATATTCCTTAATTTCTGCTGTGCTTTCCCACCTGGTCACATTATTTCTTAATTTCTGCTGTGCTTTCCCATCTGATTCCATTATTCCTTAATTTCTGCTGTGCTTTCCCATCTGATTCTATTATTCCTTAATTTCTGCTGAGCTTTCTTCCCACCTGATTCCATTATTCCTTAATTTCTGCTGTGCTTTCCCACCTGGTCACATTATTCCTTAATTTCTGCTGTGTTTCCCCACCTGGTTATGTTATTCCTTAATTTCTGCTGTGCTTTCCCATCTAGTTCCATTATTCCTTAATTTCTGCTGTGCTTTCCCACCTGGTCACGTTATTCCTTAATTTCTGCTGAGCTTTCTTCCCACCTGAGTCCATTATTCCTTAATTTCTGCTGTGCTTTCCCACCTGATTCCATTATTCCTTAATTTCTGCCATCCTTTCCCAGCTGACCACGTCATTCCTTGGTTCCTGCTGTGCTGTCCCAGCCCTTTATCCGGGTGTATCCCAGCCCTTTATCCGGGTGTTTCCCATCCCTGTGGAGCTGCTCCCTGTGGCACATCCCTCCTGAGCATGTTCCTCAATCCCATTTCCCATCCCTGCAGAGAAGGGCTCGGGTTTGTGCCTGGATGTTTGGGAATTGCTGCAGTGGGGTTTGGCTGGGTGATCCCAGGGTCTCCCCATTTACAACCCTTTATCTGGAGCGCTGTCAGGGCTGACAATAATTAACGCCATTAACAACGGCAGCACTAATTAATGGTCTCACCCAATTGCAGGATCCTGGGCCTCCCCCACCGTCTCCGTTGATGGGTCTGAAGCCGCTGCAGCTCCTGGAGATCAAAGCCAGGGGGAGATTTGGGTGTGTGTGGAAAGCTCAGCTGCTCAATGAATACGTTGCAGTCAAAATCTTCCCCATCCAGGTGAGCAGAGCTCTTGGGGTCCTGGGTTGTTCCTCACATTAAAGCAGCTTTTCTTGGCCCAGTAATTGTGTAAATCCAAATGGAAATGTCCTTGAGGCGTGTAAAAGATGCAGGAAGAGTTTTAGTGATTTGAAAGAAGTATTTTACTGCAGTAAACACATTATTGAAGCATAAACCCTGTGAAATGTGTGTTTCTAGGCATAAAATCATTCAGCATCCATAGTTTTAAGCAGCTCTCACCCACCTCTTGACCAGTTAATAATCAAATTAAATTGTACTTAGAAGGAATGTCCTGAAATGCAAACCCTAAAGAGATTGTTCCAATTAAACCTGCCTCAATTAAGTGCCACAACACTTACTGCCCAGCAAGTGCCCTGGGAAAGCCCTGGCTTGGATTAAATGGATTGAAGAATTTTGAGAACACGGAGTGATGCTGAATGGTGATCCTGGGATGGGTTTTACATTCATTAAAGCACCCCCTGCCACTGGAGGTGCAGGAATGGGTTTCCCCACGGTGATCCAGGTGCTGCCTCGCAGAACAAACCCTGCAGGCTCTCGTTCTCGCTGCAGAAATTCCCCGTATTTTTTGACAGATCATTTCCAAACCCCAGGAGCAAAATCCCCTCAGGGCCAGCCCCTGGTGTCCCATTCCTGGTGGGTAACTGGGGTTGTGCTGCTGTGCTTGCAGGACAAGCAGTCGTGGCAGAACGAGTACGAGATCTACAGCCTGCCGGGGATGAAGCACGACAACATCCTGCAGTTCATCGGCGCCGAGAAGCGCGGCTCCAGCATCGACGTCGACCTGTGGCTCATCACCGCCTTCCACGAGAAGGTGGGGCCGTCCTGGCTGGGGCAGGGGGAGAGCAGCCCTAGAAAAGGGTCACAGATGTGGGGTTGAGGCAGATAAGGAAGGAAATTGAAAGCAGTTTTCACTTGGCTGCTCGCTTTTCGCTGGCTGTGAGTTCAGTTCATTTTCAGGCAGCTGAGGAAGTTGTCTTCAGATTATTTTACTGATAGAAGAGCTGTTTTAGGACACAAACAAAAATCAATTCTACCTTTTTTTTTTCTTTTTAGAATATGTCTTTTTGAATAAAAGCCTGCCTAAAATAAATAACCTCCCATCTTGCAGAGACTGGGGAGGTTATTTTTGGTTCACTCATGTTGGTTGATTGGAATAAAAAAGAAGTGATACAGATCGATTCTATCGTGACAGCAACAGGGAGAAACACAACAATTATTAATTAAGAATATGTGCAGTTTTATGTTGAATAATTTTGATCTCTCTAGATTTGTTCAGAGTGTGGATTTCACTCCGAAACCATGTTGTTGAATGATTTCATCTCTATTTATTCAGAGTGTGTTTCACTCTGAAACTGCTGTTGGTCCGTGAGGAAGGACAATCAGAGGTCCTACAGATGTTGCCCCCAGCTCAGCAGGCATGGCAGGTTTTCTCAGGGATGGCAGGTTTTCTCAGGGATTGCAGGTTTTCTCAGGAATTGTAGGTTTTCTCAGGGATTGCAGGTTTTCCCTGGCTCAGTGACACTGAGCTGGGTGTTGTGTGACTGTTTTGCTGCAGGGGTCCCTGACGGATTTCCTGAAGGCCAACGTGGTGTCGTGGAACGAGCTGTGCCACATCGCCCAGACCATGGCCCGCGGCCTGGCCTACCTGCACGAGGACATCCCGGGGCTCAAGGACGGCCACAAGCCGGCCAT
Organism: Aleadryas rufinucha; assembly: GCA_013397815.1. Lineage (NCBI taxonomy): Eukaryota > Metazoa > Chordata > Aves > Passeriformes > Aleadryas > Aleadryas rufinucha. The sequence continues at coordinate 192,077 of VZTH01001998.1, forward strand.
CTCCCACAGGTACTGCCCTGGGAATGCCCAGCTTCCCGGGAAAAGGGGACACACGGGAATCCTGCTGCAGCCCATCACCTTTTGTTCCTGCAGGAATTCTGTGTCTCCGTGTTAGGAGCCAGCACGGTGCGTTTTCCCAAGGGTTTTGTTTCCTGCTGTTTAAACAAGATGCAGTCACTGCACACTTGGGTTACAACATTGTCATTCCATCTCTGTATCCCACATGCATCATCTATCTATCCTTCTGTCCATCTATCCATCATCCATCTATCCATCATCCACCTGTGTTTATTTTAAAAACAAGCACAAAATTACACTGTCTCATTTATTCCCATAAGGATAAAGGTCTGCAAGGTTTTATTATTATTATTTTGTTGTTTAATTTGCCTATTTCTTTATCATTTTCTTGCCTTTCATACCATAATGTTCCTTGTTTTATGCTATCCCTTTTTCCTTAGAGTTTTATCCATATTCCATGTTCTGGATCTCTAATTTGTGGTTTTTTTCTTGAACTTGAAAGGGATATCAAAAGCAAGAACGTGCTGCTGAAAAACAACCTCACAGCTTGTATTGCTGATTTCGGTCTAGCTTTAAAGTTTGAGGCTGGAAAGTCTGCAGGAGACACCCATGGACAGGTAAATCCTGGGTTATTTCCAGGAACGATCCAGCTGTTACCTGGATGTGAATGGGAATCCCCCCTCAGGCTCATTGCATGGCCTCTTCCCCTTTTATCCTGACTGGGAGATTTGAACAAGAACTTCTGTCGTGTTTCATTAATTATTTAATTACTGTTCAGAAACAGAGGGATGAAACTTGCAGGATTTATTCCTAAGGCAGGGATAACCACGGCTGCGTTTAATCTGGGACAAAGCACGGATTCTGTTTGGCAGCAGCCGGGGCGGTGCCCGTGCTGGAGGTACCTGTGCTGGGGCTGATTCTGGGTACCAATGTCGGTGTTTTGCCGCCCTTGCAGGTGGGCACCCGCAGGTACATGGCTCCGGAGGTGCTCGAAGGTGCTATCAACTTCCAAAGGGACGCGTTCCTGAGGATAGACATGTACGCCATGGGCTTGGTCCTCTGGGAATTGGCCTCGCGCTGCACGGCCGCCGACGGTGAGGAACGGCCGGGGTCAGCACTGGGGAACGCTCGGGGTCAGCACTGCCGCTCCCTGGAGTGTCCGAGGCCAGCCTGGACAGGGCTTGGAGCACCCTGGGAGAGGGGTGGGACTGGAGGGGCTGCAAATCCCTTCCAGCCCAAGCCACTCTGGGATTCTGATTGTGCCCCACGTTCTCAACATTCCAATCTTCTCGTTCCCTTTTCCAAGTCAGTGGTTGAACTCGTGTTTCCCTCTGCAGGCCCCGTGGACGAGTACATGCTGCCTTTTGAGGAGGAGATTGGCCAGCACCCCTCCCTGGAGGACATGCAGGAAGTTGTGGTGCACAAAAAGAAGAGGCCTGTCCTAAGGGAGTGTTGGCAGAAACATTCTGTAAGTGTGACCCAACCCACTGCTGCAAGGATTTCAATCCCACATTCTGTCCATCACTCTGGGGTTTGGGAGGGATTTAATAATTCCAGTAGGAGTTAAATGGGCTGTACATGTTCCTCATCTTAAACTGCTCGCTCTTCAGTATTAGAAAGTGAGTGATTTTTCCAGCTTTTTGGTGGGAGATCCTGGAGTTACTTTTCACTCAAGTGCCATTTGATGGCTGAGGGATTCACCTCTTCACCACGCTGTGAGGCTCCAGCCCTGCAGGGAAGGATTTGCCCCTGTTGTTGAGCAGTTGTTGGTTCAATAGTGCAGAACAAAGCAGAGCTGAGCCCCACGGGACGCTCCAGGTTCACACCCACCCCAGCCCCGTGTCCTGTGGGATCCAAGGGTTCCAATTTGCCAGGTGTCCCTTAAAATGCCATTTTTTCTCTGGCCCCCTTTGTACGTGTGGGTGTGTGATGGTTTCCCTGGCCTGGTTCCCGCAGGGAATGGCGATGCTGTGCGAGACCATCGAGGAGTGCTGGGATCACGACGCCGAGGCCCGGCTGTCCGCGGGCTGCGTGGAGGAGAGGATCATCCAGATGCAAAAACTCACTAACATTATAACAACAGAGGACATCGTGACTGTGGTCACAATGGTGACAAACGTTGACTTTCCTCCCAAAGAATCCAGTCTATGATAGTTGCACTGGTCATGGAAGTGACCACAGGACTCTTCACTGGAGCTGCTACAGCGCACGGACTGCTGGCGTCACTGCTGTTCCGGGTGGGAAGAACGGATGGTAAGTCTCTCTGGAACATCACCAAGAGGTGTTTATCCTTTGTTTTCCCCCTCCTCCTCCTCCCCAACGTGGATCCATGAGACTTTCTGCATTCCCTGCTTACACCTGAAGGACGTGACTGAGAACCCCTCACGTGCTGATAAGGAACTTACAATGAAGAATCCGGACCTGAACGGGCTAATGAGCGTTTTAAACACTGACATCCGATTTCTTAATCCCTGTCAGAAGAGACTAATTCCTTTAAATGAACTACTGTTATTTTTTTTAAATCAAAAACATTTCATTTCAGATTTAAAAACGACAAAAAAAAAAGGGTAACTTGTTTTTATTGCATTCGTTGTTGTTTATAAAATGACTATTGTAATGCGACTACGACACAGCTTGTGAATGTTCCGTGTGCTGCTGTTCCGTGTACAGAAACAAGAGTAATCAATGGGATAGAGCAAAGAGGCTTCCAAGTATTACTTAACCTCCCTCAACCAGGTATACCTCAGTTCCACCTTGCTAAATTATGATTGACAACACTAATTGGAATAATAAACCGCTCCGTGTTTTGTAAATGATGTATTCCCAATTCCCTGTGTTATTTAAGAAGGGGAAAGCTTCATGCCCCCAGGAAGTGGCCATTCCTAGAGCCGTGTTTTTAGCCTTTTCTTGTACTCGCTTGTTGTGTATAAAAAAGAAAAAAGTGCTGTTTATTGAAAGAAAATTTTCCTTCCTCTTTTAGTTGAAAGCTTTTCCCTCCGTTTCCCAGAGTATCTCATCCATTTATTTAACTGAATACTATTTAGGTTTGCTGTGTCTGAGGAATATTTGAAACCTTAAGCATGATTTTTTTTTTTTTTTAAATTTTCTCTGAGCTGTGACACTGGAAAGCTCTGAATTCTTGTTGTTTTTTTTGAGAAAGAGTCTTTTTCCTATTTATGTTTGTGCCGAGGTCGCCGCGTGTTCCCTGTCCCGCCAGGCAGTGGGGGCTGTGTCACTGTTTCAGGATCACCTCAGGAAGCTCAGTTCCCCCAATTCCTCACCCTCTGCTTGGAGATTTGCAACTTCCCTCCACTCAAAGCTTGGTGCCATCGGAGGGGAGTGCAGCTCACTCCCTGTGAGCCACAGGTTGAGCCTGGAGTCACACACAAAGTTCTAGCCACAGATTCCAGATCCTAAATGTTACAAATTTCAGGGATAACCTTGTTCTGCTCACGATATGCAACGATCATTCCGAGGTAACGAAAGGAATTTCAACGGCCAGAGCACAGACTCACAAAAAACAAGGAAAAACATGGAAATGGCTTCGCAACTCCAAGACTGGAGTTCAGGATGTCAAGCCTTATGCTGGAATTACAGTGACTGGTAGCTGGGTGCCAAAGTGCTTCTCCCAAATCCCGTCTCACTGCATTGATTGGATCCTTCACGCCAAATTCCAAGGAAAATCAATGTTGTAACCCCCTGGAGCGCAGAGGCGGCAGCGGCCCGCGGTGTGCTGTGTGTCCTTGTGTCCGTGTGTCCTCATGCAGTGTCTGAGAAGCAGCAGGTGGGAGCTCGCTGAAGGCTGGCTGGAACCTGGATCTGTGCACTTCATCCCTGGGATCAGTGGGATGTGATGGATAAAGCAGAGCTGGGCCGGCTCTGGGCAGGGAGGGAGGAAGGGCTCATGGTGCACCCAGGGCTGTGGCACTGCTGGTCACAGCTGGGCCCGAGGATCCTGCTCCAAGGGGCCATTGGAAAGGGAAGGAAATCCAGGTTGTGGGGTCCTCTTGGCTGGACACTTCCCTTTGGCTTCCATTCTTGCTCCACTTTTAATTAAACTCCACAGAGAGCAGGACAGGACCGGAGCTGTGGAATTCTGAACAAATCCCAACCCAGTCCTTCTCCACAGACACCTCGGGGCTTTTAACCCTTCCCTGGCAAAAACGGAGCCAAGGGATGGTTTCATTCTGTGCTGTTGGAAATCTGATGCCAAAACTGAAGCTGTATCCAAGTCCCTCCTGTGTGTGACCCTTCCCATGGAGCTGCCATGGGCTGGGGCTGGCTCCTGCCTTTGGGATATCCCTGCTCAGTTCCTGTTCCGCTCCCAGCTCCCTGGGACTTACCAGCGTCATGTAGCGTCACTGAGAAAAGGCTGCTCCTTCCCACTGCTTTTTAACTGCTCAGAACTATCTCCCGGAGCTGCTCTGCTCCAGCTGTGCCCCCAGGGCCTGAGGAATGAATTCCTGTTTCACTTCAGAGCATTCAGTGAGTTGAGCAAGGGCAGGATCCAGGGAATGTGGTGCTAGGGAGGATTTTGGCATTGTTCTGGCAGTGCCCGTTGGCCCTTCCTGTCCTGGGCTCCCAAGGGGCAGCAGCTGTGAGCTCCCAGCCCGAGGATGGCCCTGGACTGGTGTGGGAGCCCCTGCCTGGCCTCACCAGGTGCGATTTTTATATGGGAGAGGCTGAGAAGTTCCTGTCCCTCGTCCTCAGAGCTGCTGGAGGGGGTTGAACCAGTGCTGCCATTCCTGGGGCATTCCCAAACTGCCCCTTGAGCATGGAAATCACCCAGAAAGCACAGGGGTGTAGTTCTCAAATCTCCGGTGTAATCCGTGCCCAGACCTGTCCTGCTCCCATCAGCATCCACACAATCAGTCAGGTCCCCCCTCTCCTCTTTTCCAGCTTTTTTAACCTTTTTTAAGACATTTCTGTTCATCAGGAACCCTTGGTACAAAACACAGGAAGCTGCAATACACATCCCTGGGCAAAACGACTCCAGTAGCATCCTTGATGGAACATCTGTTACCTCAGATACTCAACCAGCAGGACTGCTTTGCTTTCTCCCTCCGTTTTGTTCTTTTCAGTCCATCTCCTCTTCGTTACCTCTCGAGTTTGGTGAGCGATTACTTTAACTTTCCTCTTTGTATTTGTCAGTGTTTTGGGCACAGGTTGTTGTACTACTGTCAAAAGGCACTTGCTGCTTTTCTGCAAGTGCCAAAAAACCAACCAACCCCCCCTCGCCCTCAATAAAGTGATTGTTAAATATTGTACAAATACAAATGTATACTCTGCCCTCTTCCCCAGCGGGAAAATAAAAAATGTGACTACTCTGACTTGCAAATGCTTCTTTGGGAACTTATTTTAAACACGTGGGGCTGCTCCTAGAGCAGCTCTGGAGCCAAACTCAAAAAACAGAGTATGGAACGTGTATGCCTTGTACTTGGCACAAAATAGCCCTTGCAGCTGAAGCCTGTTGGGATTCAACATTTAATGAAGTAAATTCGTTTGTGAATAAAGATTTAATTGAGTAAATTTTCCATGTCAAGTCACATTTGAGAAGGAAAAATGCAGTGTGAGCTTTGAGCTGATGGGGCTGCGCTGCAGAATGGAGCCAGGAGGGCAGCATGGCCTGAGCCAGGATCCAGAGCACTCAGCCACAGGGATAAACTCCAGAGCTTGGATTTCTCCAGGTGGGAACTGTGTGTGAGAGAAGGAATTGGCACTGGGCTGAGCTAAAGCACCTGGGGGTGTGAGTGAGGCACATTTCTGGCTGCTGGAAAGGAACAGCAGCACAGTTCTCCTTAGAAAATCCCAAATGGATCAGCAAAGAAAGCTGCTTCCAAAAATTTATTGATCTGAGCACGTTCCTGTGGGTAAACATTCCCTCTTCTGGAGCTCACAGCATTCCAGAAGTGGTGATGGAGCAGGGGCAGTGCTCAGAGCCAGCTGAGGGAGGAGGCTGCCCACTGCTTCACATCCGTGGGGCAGTTGGGATACACCTGCAGGGCATCCATGATCTGGCTGCTGTCCAGCAGCAGCTTCATCAGGAGATATTCCCGCTGCGCCCGCACCGACGGCCGCTCCAGGGGCTTCACCAGCTCCAGCTGCAGCAAGTGTTCAAAGGCCTGAAAGCAGGAAAACAGGGAGTGGGGAAGTGAAAGGGAACAGCATTCCTGCCCCAAAACACCCCACTCCCTTCTAGGGCTGCATTTGACCACCCCAGTCCGCGCAAAGAAAATAAAACGTAAATACTTTATAATTTAAAAAAAAATTGCAATTCAGGCTCACCTTCATGACAACTGGCTTCTCAAAGTTGTACATAGAATGTGCCTTCCTCTGGATGAATTTCTGGAATTCTGTGTCAGTCAGGGAAAGAAAAGGGGCAGTTAAGAGGAAGTGAGTGGTGCAGGGTTTGTAAAGCTCAGGCAGTGCTCTCACCATTGTAAACCATCTGGAAGTTGAATGGTTCTCCATCATAGACGTCATTCAGGTGTTTCATGGCTATGATGAGGCAGATTTCCAGGACAGACAAACCTGCAGGGAAAGCCAAGAATCCCAAGTATTTCCCCTGAGCACATCAGGTACACAGGCAGTTCACCCACTGTTTATTCCTCTATTCTCATATGCTCTGGGCCTCACCCATTAGTGTTCTGTATCTTTATTACATAAAGAAATTCCAGAATTGGAGAGGCTTCCTAAGAGAACATTTGATTCCATGTATTGGAAGCAGAAATGATCAGAAACGGGCTGTTTCACCAAAAAGCAAGAACTGTAAATATCTAAGCTGGCATTGTATCCAGAGCCATGTGTGAGCTCAAGAGCTGACTCCATGGGCACAGGCAATCCCTGTACAGCTCACACCCACAGGGAACACTCCCTACACAGCATCTCTCACAGCAGGAGAATTCCAGGGAGGGATGTGACACTTCCCCTGCTTCTAGGAACAGTTCTGGGGAGAAGCTGAGCTTTACCATGGACAATGTTTGCCTTGGAGTCGGTCCTGTGGTGCCTGCTGGCCTCCTGCAGGTCTGCAGCCGTGAGCAGGGGGTGGTGCACGGTCACAGCACTGACAGCCAGCATCTGCAACAGAGCAGGACACAGCGCTCACTGCATTCCCAACCCCAGGACAATTCCTGCTTGGAATGCACAGGAACACAATTCCCCCAGAGTCAGCTACTGGAAACATTCATGGATAAACCCCCCACACACTGAAAACCTTACAAATAGCTGGAACTTAAACTGCATTTAGCCAGGAAAGTTCTCCAGGCTTAAAACTTTAAAACCTCCTGATTCCAGGAGATAAATCCTCATGAGCTGTTCATATCCGTGTCCATGGATCAGCACCTCAGAGGCTGCTGCAGGAATGACTTACAGCTGCTTTGCACCTGCTTTTGTACCCAGGGACACCTCCCACTGTCCCAGGCTGCTCCAACCTGGCCTTGGACACTGCCAGGGATCCAGGGGCAGCCACAGCTTCTCTGGGAATTCCATCCCAGCACCTCCCCACCCTCCCAGCCAGGAATTCCTTCCCAATATCCCATCCACCCCTGCCCTCTGCCAGTGGGAAGCCATTCCCTGTGTCCTGTCCCTCCATCCCTTGTCCCCAGTCCCTCTGCAGCTCTCCTGGAGCCCCTTTAGGCCCTGCAAGGGGCTCTGGGGTCTCCCTGGAGCCTTCTCTTCTCCACAGTTTGTCCAGGAACTCCTCACCCATCCCTGCCAGAACCTGTATTACATACTTTTGGTGGAAAGATGACTTCTTCCAAAGGAAAAATTCAGCCCATGCTGCAGAAAACAATTGGAAAGTTGAGCCTCAGCTCTGCCCTGCTCTCAGGGAGGCCATTGGTTGCCATCAGCTCCTTTCCTGGCCTCCACTGCAGCCACAGGGACAGATTTGGATGCTCTGCACTAGGAATAATCTGCAACCTTGTAACCAACTCCAGTCACCAGAGCAGCACCAAGCAGAGGGCTCTGCTCAGGCTCTGCACTTTGGAACCTCTCTGCTCTGGTTCTCAGGGTGGCTCTGACACTGCTGGGCAGAGCTGGCAGCTCTGGAGCCCAACACAGCCCACCCAGAGCAGGTCACAGATGTGGGGCTGGCACAACAGCCCACAGGCAGGTACAGTCAGGGGGCTTTCACACCAACACAAGCACAGGGATGTTTTGGGATGGTTAAACAAGTGTTATCCTCTGTAAAAGTGTCAGTGCATTATATGAGCTGTGTTTAAAAGCAGAATTAGGGAGGCAGCTTAAATGTAAAAAAGACCCTCCAAGAGAGCCATAGCTCCTGTGTGGTGATGGCAGGAAGTTCACTGTCAACTTAAGAGTAGAAAAAGTAGCTTTCAATATGGGCAGATTTCAGGATTCACCAGGAACCAAAAAGAATCTCAGAAAGGAAAAAACAGTTTCCAAGGTTTCACCCACAGTTTTGTTTTATAAATGGAAAGGCTTGGAGAAAGTTCAACAGCAAAAGCTCAGCCCCATCTGAGTTGAACAGTCCATCCTCACACAGTAACCACCACAGAAACTGGAGTTACCCACACTCACAGCACAGGGTGCTAAAGCCTGCAAGGAACCAGCACTGGCAAAAGCTCAATAAAATGATGTTTCAGGCAAAGCTCAGCTAAATGGCCTGAAAACCACAAGAACTCTTCCTTAATTACTGCAAACCAAGGAGGTGTTTCATAAATACCCAAATACACACCAGGAGCAAATGCAGCGAGCGCAGGTCTTTGGTGTGGTGGAAAAGGTTCTGCAGCACGTCCTGCACAGTTTTATCCTCTGAGAGATGCTACAACAAACAATAAAGTGATATTTTAACCATCTCATACTCACTTTTAATCATTTCATACTCACCTGGAAAAAGAACAGTTTAATAATTTTTTTAAAGAGCTCAGCTTACACTTGACAATACAATTTCCATGTCTAACCTCAACTTTCTGGTCTTTCCTAGGACAATTTTACCTCCAGATTTCAATAAGCAAAGATTCTCTATCATAATTTAATTTATTCCATATCACACTCAGACAGTGAAAGGAAATGCCAATCTTAGGTAAAAAAGCTTCACACTTTTACTGGTAAAGGATGTGTGTAAAAAGTAAACCAGCTTTACACTGCTCTCACTTCAGAATTTTTACTAAAATCAAGTATAAGATGCTTTAATTACCTGAACATTATTATTCCATTTTTGTGCAAAAGACTCATCAGGAAATTCAGCAGGAAGAGAAAGCTGTGTCTTAAATATCTTAATGTATTGTTTAAAATCAAAGGAATTCATCAAATATATTTGTCTGTGGGAGAACCTTGACTTTACTCTCTTCTCCAAGAGCTCCAGGATATCCTTGATGGAAAAAAGAAAGGAAAAACAGTAATTAAAAAAGCAGATGAATTTGGTGTTTTCTTTACTACAGCACAGACAAATCACTGAAGTAAAGTGTGCTGAAAAAAGCAAGAATTATTAAATTCTCAGGCTTAAAATGTTGTAACATAAGTTAAATGTTCTAACAAGCCCTTTGCTGATTATTTTAATTGATGTGCCTTGCAATGCTCCCAACCATCCTAGCCCACGTGATGCACCACATCACACAGGATCATTTGTTGCTAGGAAACCCAGCAAAATTTCTCCATAGATTATGGAAATATTTCAGCTACTTAAGCCTGAATCAAACCTTGCAGCCTATCAGGGCTCTGGACAAGTTGTTGTGTGCTCACACCGGGGCTGGCAGCTGACAGGCCACGTGCTTTTTGTCAGCCTCAGAGAATACAGCTTAAAAATCCCCAAAAATACTTAAAAGCTAAAAAATCCCCTCAGAAACAACAGCTGTCAGCTCTGGAGACACTTCTTTAATTACACTCAAAGCAGGAGAGAAAGGGTTCTAAATAATGGGTGAGGAGCACACCAGACTCAGGACAGTGATGATGCAAAAGAAAAGATTGTAATTTATTAAATCAGCAATTAACTTTTCTATGAACTTCCAGAAGTTTGCCAAGATGGGTATCACCTAATCCCAGTCAAACCCAGAATCAGGCTTTGATAACAGATTTTAATTCTTCTTCTTCCTGTCACAACCCAACTATCTTCAGCACCAACAGTTTGTTGTGCAAACAGTATCAGTTTTAGCAAGTTTCCATAGCGTTCCACAGGAATTATTTCACAGTGCACACACAACCTGCCCACAATTCAATATAGTGCCATTGTAAAATCCCAGGAAACTGAACAGGGATCCTAAACCCATTTCAGAGCAAAAGTGCCCTACTGAAGTGGTTATTTAAAAAATGCCTTTGTCCTCAGAGCAGAGAATTAAACACAGTTAGTACAACTCTGTCCTTGCCAGCTGCTGACCAAGAAATTCAGGAGCCCCTCCAAAGAGTGAACCACAGTCTAATAATGAATGTGTGTCCTTAGAAATGTTGGTTTGCTCCTTCAGCAGTAAAGCCGAAGGCTCTGGGCATTTTAAGTTTGCTCTCAGCACAAATTATTGGTTTTTTACATCCCCCTTCCCAGTTCAAAAGTTAGAAAAATGGAGAATTGAGAAAAGTCTCTTAGGAAATTAAATATGGTTCCAGGAGAGGAGAAAACATTCCCACTAAGACAAACATCACTTTAAAACAGCTAAAATCATGAGGAAGTGCCATTTCTTACCTGCCTACAGGTGAGTCCAATAACTGTCACTGGGGTCTGTGCAGACTGGGAGATGTCAAAGAGGTTGTAGAGCAGGGTCTGATTCTTGTGGTGGACAAACAAATCGAATTCATCCAGCACAAACAAGATTGGGCAGCTGCTGGTTCGGTTTCCTGAGAGAAATTTGGAGAGTTAGCAGGGCAGCTTCAGGGTTAGACTTCCATTGCTACAGCTTTCATTAATTCTGGGGTTAAAAATTCACAGATTTGCCTTTAGCTTTTCACTAAGCCCTCCTTTCCCAAAGGTACAGCAGTAAAAAGGAAAATACACTGAAAAACTGGGAAGGGTTTGTAGTGTTCTGCCAAGCAGCACTTCTGGCTACAAGGAACACAGACTTCTCTGGCCAGCTTTTTTAAAAACCAGTATTTTTAATAGCATCAGTCTGGATAAATAATCTATCCTTCACAGCTGGCATCACACACAAGCCTTTACAGCATCAGCTACATCAGGTGTGTATTTGTTCAGTATTAACTATTTTTTATATTATTTTGTAACCATGACACATTCTTGGGCTAAGTTTCTTCATTCCACCTGGAAAGTAGAAGAAAAAACTACTTTTCAAGTGACCCAGAGTTTCAGAACAGGAGTTTTTAATGTTTACCTTTCCTCAAAGCTTCAAGGAGGAAGGCAAGGTTTTCAGCAAAACTGCCCTAGACAGAGAATAAATAAGTTTCAGAATAGATTTGCAGTGTCATTCTCAGAATTGTTTAACTACAGCAAATTCAGACATGCAATGAAGGCCATCTCCTTCCAAAACCAGGCTTTCAAAAATGTACAATTCATTCACAATTCAATGTACAATTCAAAAATGTACAGTTCGTGCTGTATAATCATGAATTACTCAGGACAAGAAAAATGATGGATAACTCTACATTTATTCACCTTTTTCCAGTCTGAAATCCCCCATCTGCCTCAGACAGGCAAAAATTAGTGATCAGGAGAATGCCTGCAATAAACTGAATTCACAAGCAGCTCTGTCTTTCCTTAAATAGCTGTTGCATCCTGATTTTCCAGGCACACACATGGAAAAAGTGCCACCTAACGTGTTCCACTGAGAAGGAGCAGGATGCAGGGTTTAATTGGCAACTTTAATAAACAGATGGAAGCATCAAACATCCCTGACAGAGAACACAATGGCTGTGACCATCCTGCTCCAGTCACACAAATTCTCCCCCTCTGCAGCACTCCAGGTGTGAGATGAGAAATAATTAACTGAAGAACACAAGCCCCATCAAAGGGGGAAGAAAAGTAAATTTACCCTTTGAATGGGAGTTACAGAAAATGAGGGAAATTTATTTTCAAGCACTTTGGTCACTCTTTTTATGACTGTGTTCAGTATTAATGTGAATCAGTTTCTCTGTGGGAAAAGGGCAATAGCAGCAAATATTTTAATAGAAATTCCATGGAAAATGAGAGCTCTGGGAAATCTGGATAGACTTCCCTGTGAACCAAAAAAGGTTGCAAATTTTAAGATCCTGTGTTTTGGTTGGTTTACTTGCTAATTCTTTGTTTTGAAATGCTAAAAACAATGTTTCCAAATTCCCCAGTTCTCTGAACAAAGTTTCTTTGGAATGCTTAAGTTTGTTTTATTTAGGGGCTGGTAAAGAGAGACTTTTCCTTTTTCCCTCCTGCTGCAAGGCACAAGGTGATGTATTTTTAAAACATAATAAGGATGCATTAATATTGCTCAGCCAGCAGAGGTAACCTCAGCACTCGTGTGGAAGTGCTGGCAGTCACAGCCCATTCATTCCCAACAAGCTCCATCCCACAACAGCAGTTTTCCAGGAGAGGGTTTTTGAGGGGTAAGTGAAGTTACTCACAAAAACTTTGTCCCCAACCACATTTTCCAGCTGCAGCTGCCTGGTGATCTCCTTCAGGGCCACTTTATCATTTGTCTGCAGAAGCCCTGAAAGAAAAGGATTTTTCATGAAGAGCTGGCAGTTCACTCCCACTTGAAAGTTACCCAGCAGCTTCTCTCTCTTTCCAGCCTTACAAAGCTTTGCCTTTTTAAAAATTAGACTGGACAGGAGTTTTCTGTACCTTGTAAGTTACTGAATTCTGTCACTAAGAGCACAGAAGTTCCCTCCACGTAAAGAAATACAAAGAGAAGCATTTTGGAGCTCACAGACAAACAGGTCCATAACAGGCTGGGCTAAATTGCTGAAGGCAAATTTTTTCCTCAGTACATACAAAATACAGAACTGAATATAACAGAACACTGATCAATGATGCTTTACTTGCCATTCAGATGGACTTCCAAGAGGTTCTCTGTAACTTGTTTCATTTCCCTGAGGTCTTTTAAGACATGATTTAATAACTAGGAAAGAATAAATACAGAATTTCTGTGAGAAGATTAATGTTTTAACAGCAAGGAAAGTGTAAGTACAGATATTATAGGATAGGAAACAGTGTGTGAGGTTTCATTAAGTAACATGTTTGAGTAATTTCCAAATACTAAGATGACAACTTTGCATTCACCAGCATGACTGTGACAATTACATTTGTTCATTCTGCTGAACTGGGAGGGAAAGAAAAATAACTCTGGTATTTCAGTGTCTCATTTTTTGGGGTCATATCTGGGGTTTTTGCCTTAATCAAAAAGCTTTATGAATTTGACTCTTGAGTCGGTGCCCATTTTCAGCTTCATGGCTTCTCTGGATGCCATAGAAAGAAACTCTTTGCTTTAAATCTTAAAAGAAACTCTGCTTATTCTTTTCTTCTGGAAGACAAAATTAATCTGCACATGATTAATCAGCTGCTACTTATAAAATTTAGGGGTGCCAAATTTACAGTCCATCAAGAACTTCTTACTGCAGAAGTCATAAGGAACTTGTATTAAAATACCTATAAGAAGTGGAAATGTTAAATATAAAAAATTAAAAAGCTACTATTTGCTTTGGCTTCCTCAGATGAGGATTTGTAGCTCCCACCTTTCATGTGTTTGTATATTTACATATTTATACATAACACAATTTCTTGACTCCAGCATCTTTCACTTGATATACAACAAGGAAATATTTCATTTTGCATATAGGATTTGCTAATTTATATTCTGGCTTAAAGGACCACAAATTTTCATCACATCATTTAATGTAAACATTAAAGACTTGAGTGTTTGAATAATGTTGAGGTATTAAATATTTAAGTTAGAGGCCATCCCTCCACGTGCCTCAGCTAAGGGGAATTCCCTTAAAACACAAACCCAAACTTAAAAGCCATAACCACCAAACAATGTTCTACTCCATGGTAGGGAACAGTATTCCTTCAGGATTAAGATACCTGAAAATTCCCTGCATACACACAGCTATGGAAAACCTACCCCTTAGACTGCTCCTTTTAGAGCTTTGGATGCCTTTTCATCATTTTTACAGTGAGGGCCCAATAACACATTAATTAAGGAGTAATCAGAATATGGCTTTAATTGCAAAGACAAGTGTTAGGAACAGATTTCTCCATGCTGTTCCTGAACAGAATTAGCCCACAGAAAGTCCTGGAATGTTTTGAATTTACATGCAAACCATTAGCAATTCTCTCTGTAAAAGCAGGCAGAGATGAACACGTAGCTGCAAAAGCTCCCAGGACCCCAGTGAGGTTCTGCTGGACCCCGTACAAAGTTCCAAGAGCTGTTCCTACCGCAGTTTTCCCGGATCCCCGGGGGCCGATAATGAGGGCGGAATTACTCTCTCCGTGCACCATGGTTCTTTTCAGCAGCTCCAGCAAATGTCTGTGTTGAAAACAGAAATAGGCTGAGAACCTCAAAGCTGACAACATTCCCCAAAAGCAGGGAAAATTCAAAGAGTAAAACTTGATCCACTTCGGCTTGCTCTGAGAGCCAACGCTCACTCAGGGCATGTAAAATGTAATACAATAAAGTACAAAGGGCTCGGCGATCAGAGCTCTTAAAATACTTTAAAATATTAAAACATGCAGAAGTTGAGAGTATCACTAATTCATAAAGTTCTGCAATTCTCCACCATGAAAGGACAGACTTCAATAATTATTTCTTTCTTTAAGAAATAGATTGCTTTCTGTGCTACCACTATACCTCACCAGCTCTACATTACCTGCAGACTCATCACCTCAAACCACATTTAAAGTGCTTACAGCAACTACTGACACCTCCAGTTCCCAAATGCTCACACATCATTAATGGGCTTCTTTGGAATGTGGAATACTGGCATCATGCAATTGCTTCTGAAGGGCTGAGAGAGTGATGGGTTTGTTCACTGTTTGAGAGCCAACTCCAGCCAAAGGCCCTGATACATGTTGGGAAGGAAAACGCCAGAGCTGGGGAGTTCATTGTGTTTTCCCTCCAGGATAATTCACTACCAGTGGCACATTAAGTAGAACAGTTTGTAAGGTGCTTTTCAGAATTCCAGTATAAATAGGGGAGGCTTGTTTTGTAAAACTGACATAATAGAAATTCATAATAGAAATACATTCTCACAACAGCAATAACAGGCCTATGTGAGCTCTGCATGTATAGAACACTGTTTTAATAAGTGGTTTTGTCCCTCTTGTAATGAAAACTTGTGCTGACATCAGGTGATTCCACTTAAATAAAGTCAGTCTTGGAAAAATTAATTGTTTAAAACAAGTTATTAAATAAATCTTTGTTATTTGCAGAATTTGACCTGTGTCTGTAAAATGATCAGTACTGGGACAGTGTTATTGTCCCAGTAAGTCCCTTCCTCCTAACTCTAAACTCCACATCTGGATGGCTCCAGAAGTAGCTTTATTTTAAATAGGGGTCTCTACTTCAAAAAACAGGATGTTGGCACAGAAGGTTTAAGATTTACTTCTAACACAGTTTACCAACAAACAGGAGAAAATCTGGAGTAAAAATAAAGTATCACAGCAAGAGAATTTAACTTTTGCTTGGCAAGCACATTACACAACGTCTTAGAACATGCACTAAAAATTTCTTTCAGTCTCAAAAAGAAAAGTCCTTCATGAATTAGAGATGCGAAACAAAGACAAGAAATCCAAAACTCAAAGCCTGACAAAAGCAGCAGGGAACAGTTGTACAAAAACTCTTAAAATCTGAAGCAAATAATTTTTAGAAGCACTGGAGTGCAGGTCCTTTAAACCTGTATCCTTTAGAAAAACAGAGAATTAGAAAATTCTGACTTCACCAGATTATTTTACTACTGCAATTAAATTAGAACTCACTGAATCCTAGAGCCTGCTCACTCACCTGTACTGCTGCTCCATCCCAAACAGTTTTCCAGCAGCACAATGGTGACAGAATCTTTCACGTAAGATTTTTTGCACCTGTGGATGTAACACAGGACAGGAAAAACGTTTGGGGCTTCAAACACCAGAATTTACCAATCATGTAGCTACAGCAATAAAATAATAGTAAATTAGGCACTTCTGTGATGTTACAAATATTCCCTAATACATAAATCTTTACTGTCATCAATGATACAGGGGTGTTGAAAACGAGAATAAAGTTGCAAGAGGCAGAATATTGTATAAATGTTATACAAAGGAGGAAAAGCAATTAGAAGAGATTAAAATATAAGAAATCACTGACCCAGCTTAACCAGCAACTTTGGGAAAAGAGGAGAATAAAAGTTTAAAAAACCAAACAAACTAAAATCTGATTTGGCAGCTGCTGTCCTGCTGCAAAAAATGTCACCTGGGTTCTGATTCACCCTACAAACTGGAAGATAAAAACACCTAAATAGATCTAAACAGATTTATGCAAGTCTGTTGCCACAAAGAGTTGCAAAAGCACAACACCATCCTTTAAGTTTTTTACTACATTATTACTGTAACACTTAAAGCAAGCAACAGGTGAGAAGCTGAAAGAAATACAGAACAGATACAAAAACCATTTCCAGCCCTAAAAAGTGTATCCTGTATCTGTACAAGTCTTTGTAACTGGTCTAGTTAAAAAAAAAAATAGAATTACATGGATGGGAGAGGATGGAAAAGTTCCATAACTTATAAACAAAGTAATCAATAAAGATGTTACTGACCTGGGAAATGCACTCAGCACTTTCTGCATTACTCTCCTTCAGCTTACGCTTGCTCATTGCAGAAGGTTTCATCTTCAAAGAAGAGAAGATAAAGGTTATATTAAATAACATTGCTTTCCAAACAATCCTAGTCAGAAACTGTACTTAGATGTTGCTCATTTTTAAGGACTGTCATGAACATCTGTTCTTAACTAATAAAGATGCAGCAGTCCACCTTCCTGGGGAAAAAGGGCCAAAACACTGAAAGCATTTAAAATTTATTTCTGATTACATTAAACCCACGTTTACACACATCTCCTAAACAGCACTGGCTTTAGGATGCTTTAGAGAGGTTAAAATAATGTCTTTGTGTTTCTGCAGCTGGAACAAGCTACAGGCACGTTAAGACACAATAATTAAGTTTTTACAGGAATAATTAGCCATCCTTGTTTATAACGTGCAGTTTATAACAATAACCACAGCATCTCTCTGGATAAGCTGGCTCTGAAGGGGACTTGAAGGGGTCCTAAGGGGATTAGTGATCCCTAAAGAGATTTGGGTAGATCCAGAGGGGGTTTGGGGGGGAACTTGAAGGGGTTGGGGGGGAACCATGATAGGATTGAGAAGTCTGAGTGGGCTCCGAGGGGGATTCCAGAGTGCCTGAGGGAATTGAGGGGATCTGAGGAAAGCTCTGAGGGG
>VZTH01001998.1:210587-235306 GCA_013397815.1 Aleadryas rufinucha
TGGTGGCGGGGGCGCCGGGCAAAGTTCGGGGTGGTGCGGTGGGTGCTGAGCCCCGGCCGAGTCCCGAAAGTGTTGTTTTCCCGGGATAACAGGGAGCCCCGGCGTTGCCCCCCAGGTTCCAGGCCGTTGTTTGACTTATTGTTTGAGTTATTAAACCCCTGCGGTGGTGAAGGTACAAAGACCACTTGTACAAAGACCCTTTCCCGAGCTGAACTTCCAGGGATAGACAGTCCAAGAGCTGGACTTGGTGTTTGCAGGATTGGGATGTGGTTGGTAGCAGCCCCTGGTTATCGGTGGTGCCCGGCTATATTTGGTCAATGGTTTGTTGAAATATATATGTCGGGATGTGTTTTTCCATGGCTTTCTGCTGGGAAGGCCAAGTGGCTCCATCCCCGCTCACGGTGTTGGTCAGGTGCTGCTGGTGGACTGACCTGACCATGTTTTCTACTGGTTCAAGGGAAAGTTACGTGTTAAAACGTCTGGAATAGGTTAAAATGTGATGGGTTTAAATGTCAGACTAAATTCTGGACTCGAGGAAATGTTGGGAGAAGCCTTCTAGATGTTTGCAAGGATCGAGAAGTAAGAGTTGGGGCATTAACACCAAGTTGAAATGAGAGAGTCCCCTACACAAGTAGGATGTTTATATTGAAATTGCTGTTGTCTGCTTATTTCTGGTGCTTAATTATGTCCTCTGTAATTTCCAAAAGACGGTTGGAGTGCTTTGGTTTATTTTGGGCTTATTATTTTTGGTTTATTAAGTACTGAGTGCGGAACCATGGAGTAGGCCATGAGTGTGTGTTCCACAGGGGCATCCCAGTTAAATGGTGGTCAGCAGTGTGTGTGTGTCATCTGTGCCTCATGCTGAAGGATGCCCACAAGAAAGAGCTCTCCTGATGTGCTGGGGTATCTCCCATTTCTAATTTGTACACACGTGTCTGGCGTGAAGCAGCAATTTTGGGATCAGGCTGGGAAGAGTTTGCGAGAGCCGTAATTTGATGGGGTGGAAGGAATAGGAGAAAACCAGAGTTGGATTGATACTTGACAATGTTGTGATGGAGAACTGGAGGTAGCAGCCATAACTGGAGCTCTTTCTAATAGTTTGCTGTTAGTTTTCTTTCTGCTTGTCATAACTTTGGGTTTAAACATGTGGGGAAAAAACCTCGATGGCGACAATCACCAAAATCAGCAGATCTGTGTATAAACAGCCATTATCTAAACATGTGACTCTCCTTTTAGTTTACTACAGGTAGGAATTGGACAGCAAAAGCCTGTCCAAGAGTAGAGGACATAATTTTTTTATTTTATTTCATGACAGTGCTTCTTTTCTCAACCTGAGATCCCATGGATCTGCTTTCCTCTGTACATGGAAACCTTTAGTGGCTGCAGGATTACATTCCCCTTGTATGTAGAGCTGCAGCTCTGCTCCCAACTTCCATGGCCTATAGTGATGAGATACATTAATTATTACAGGGATTTAACAATGTCTTTGTGTTTCAGTCTTTAGAATAGCTATGATTTGATTTATTATGGTTGCACAGTAAAACACCCAGATTTTGAACAGAATTCTGAAGCTGGGCAGAATAATTCAGGGTCTTCTCTTACTTTAAATCCTAGAGATGAAATTACTGGTAAACCTTCATTTCCCTAGGCCTCCAGTCCTGCAGCCAAGTCTGTGCTGGAAGGAGAGCTGTGGGTTTGGTGGGATTGGGGTGGGAAGGGCCCTCTGAGGGAAGCACTGGTGGGACTGGGATTCTGGGTGGCAATTCCTGCATTTCTGCAGGCTTAGCACAAAGGAGTCTCAGGCTAATTTGGGGCCTCTGGCTGCTGTCACAACCTTCCCAGAACTGAAGGAATTGAATCTTTCAACCTGTGCTAATGGATATTATGAATTATGAACAGCTGGAACTAAAAGGCAACACAGTTTCCTTTTATTTGGGTTCTTAAGCTCTTTTTGCTGCTGTTATCGAGATATTTACAGGTGCTAATTGCTTTTAGGAAAACTTTGTGCGGATTTTCCATTTCTTTATCTTTGGGGACAAAATTAAGAATTATTTTCCTGTATTCTGGGTCAGTGGCTTCCTGGGCTCTCGGGGCAGATAGTTTGGAATTAGCAAGGACTTGCCATGGCCGTGCTGAACACGAAGATGCTGTTTAGGCCTGACTTTAATAACGTTTCTGTGGAGTTTGCTGCCGTACCTTCCTTCCTTTGTGGACAAATGAGTTGGTTTCTATTTGGATTAGGGAGGCGGATGTTTGAGGAGAATCTTTATGATGCAATACCTTCAATAATTGAACTTTTCTTGTACAACTTGCAGTCCTTTCGTTCTTTGGCTGTGGAGGGATCAGTGTTTCTCCTTGTTAAAAAACACTGGAGATCCTGGCATCAGTAAGAGTCCTCTCCAAGATGGAATGCCTTGGGTTTCAGCTGGGTTCTTTAATTCGCTTTGTCAGTAGATTTATTTTTTTTTTCCTACTGTTACTCATGGTTATTCCTTCTCTGTGGAAGAGCAGTGGCTGGAATACAGTCTGTAAGGCCAACATTAGTTTCTGGATCAGCTGCCAGTGCTCCCTGTGGATGTTCCCTGTGGAAAGCAGCAGGCCAGGTGGGAGGCCCCTCGTGCCCATCTGGAGCCCCACTAATGTCCCAGTGTCTTTCTATGGGCTTAAGAGGCCACTTACACAAAGCAGTTCAGTCTCATCTGTTCATGGCCAGGGACACAAATTTTGAAAGTGGCTGAGCTTCTTTTGCAGAAATCCTGTCGAAACTTTGGAAAAGTGGGGAATTCTGTTTGTTCTTTCAGTCCTGTTGGGTTATCTGAGGGTCTGGTTTTGTTTGGTTGTCCCTGTGTTGGGTCTCGTTCTGCCCCAGTGGAAGTGGAAATCAGAATTACCATTGATTTCAAAAATTAAAAGATACAGGATACATTTATTTCCTTTTTAATGCTCTTATGTCATTAAGGACCTGCTTATTCTTTTAAAGAGTTACTTGAACGTTGGAAACCACAGGCTCTCATTGGCTTTTCTTTGTATTTATTTTTGGAACTATTAGGTGGAATAATACTGCTCAATCAGGTTCAAATGGGCTTGCACAGGAACCAAGGCTGGTATTAGGGATGAAATTTTGGAAGAGCATTGGAAATGGCTTTCAGGATGCTTTAATTTTTCTCTGTGTATCTGGAGCTAAACGAAGAGGGGAGAAAACAAAAAGCAGCAGTTAAGAAATTGAGAAGTGCTGACTCCTTCCCTCTCTTGAAGTTCTTTATTGTTCTTTATTTCTTTATTATTATTATTATATTATTTTTATGTTCTTTCTTTATTGTTTATTATTAGTTCTTTATTATTTATTCTTTATTCCAAGTTCTTTATTGTAACAATACCTATTTTTCTGATGAATTGTTTAGAAAGGAGTTCAGACTTTGTACTATTTTTAAATCAAGGTAAAATTTGTCAGCATCACTTGGATGACAACATTAAAAAGTGTATGAGTACATATGCAAATGAGTGTGGCTGCATTCCCAAACACACCTATATATAAATATACAAATGGGCATCCACAAGAAGTGTAAAAACCAGATAATTTGAACTTTTCAGCGCTGCTTTAGGGCCCAGTGGCCATGTGGCTCCCAGGATCTGTATTGTGAGCCCCTCAGCTCCAGGCTGTTGTTGTGCTCTGGCCCAGGGCAGCAGCAATCAGCGAGAGCCCTGGCTATTCATAGACCTTTGTGAAATGAGTTGGTCATCTCGGTTTATGTGCAGCCTGACAGGTGTTCCCAACCCCAAAATCTCCATTGCCTCCCATCCTTCCCATGGGAATGACTAAGGAACAAATCCTGGAGTGGGTTCAATTGTTGGTTGTTAGGCTGGAGCTGAGGGCAATGCAGGGAGCTGGACATGCCCAAGATCCAGTTCTTGTTTGTTTGAGGGGGGTTTTTTCCCCAAAATATTGTTTCAGGAGCTTTAAATGTGCTTAAAAACGAAATGGTAAAATGCTTGAAAATTCTTTTTTTATGTTTCTAAGCAAACCTTTATTCTTTCATTTATTACTCTGGTTAAATTCAATGTGCTGTTTATTTTATGTATTTTTCTTCTACAGAAAATCTTTTAAAGTAAGCAAGCAGTATTTTAAAAATTCTTACCCTGCCACAATATCTGATAACCAAAACCTACAGAAGCAATATATTAATTCATTATTCTGATACGAGATAAAATTGAAGGTTGGGATAAAAAAATTATATATTGTCATAATTTTTGCTTAGTCTACATTTTCAGTGGCATTAAATGCAGAATTATTTTGGTGTCTGAGTAATCTGAAATGTAAATAGCATCTGAATTATGAGGGCCCTTCATTTGCTGCATCAGTAACGTGGCCTCGCTCAGGAAAATTCCCAAGTGAGGGAAGCAGAACAGTTGTCAATTGTTTGCACAACAAATCCTGTTGGATCAAATGGTGATATTCCCAACGTTTAGATCAAGGAAAAGCATAAGATAATGTTGCCTTGTACCCCACTGCCAAAGGAAACAAACACAGCCTAAGTTAGGAGAAAATTTGGCCAGATACAACCTGGGCCTACATATCATAAATACAGATAATCAGATTTTTCCATTCCTGCTGCCTAATGGTTGAAAAACATGGAAATTCAATTTCACTTGGCCAATTTTAGACTTGATTTTTAAGCTCTGGTAGATGGTTGCCAACGTGTTATTTAGGATTATCTGTTGTGATAAATGAAAGACTTGATAAAAATGCGTGGAACGTTTGGGTTTGTCTTCATCCTTTAAGCTTTTACCTGTCTTCCTCATGTATATTTATATATATATTTATACATATATAGACATACATGTGATTAGCCCCACTAGAATGAGCACAAATTTCATGTGTTTTGGTAAGACTGAAGCTGTAGCATTGAAAACAATAAACATAGCGTAATCTATTTAATTTAATTTAATTTTTTCAGTTTTAAGACTGATGCAGTGAAGCTTTATGCATCTATTTAATTTTTTTATATAAGCACGCTGTCAATTTAAGGAGATAAATTTTATTTATTTTAACTGTGTGTAGAAGAGAAGCACAACAAAAAAAAAATGGATCCTCTCATCCAAACTCTAGATAAGAATAAATTTTTTTAGTATCTGCTATTTTTGGGAAGAAAACACTGCAAAAAGTGAACAAATGAGATCATTGATTCAAGAAACAAAGTCTTCAGGAATCTGTAGTGAGCTGGCTTTTTTAGAACAGAACTTCCTTTTGTCTTTTAGGGGCTTGGGGGCAGGAGAGGGATACGTTGTTCCCTCGTAATCTTTATGGGGAAGAGGCTTGGATCAGATTTCAGAGGTGGATGTGTTGGCATAGACTGGTGATGCAATGTGGTGTTGTCTTGTTGTTCCTGAACGTGGCTGCCTGGAATGGGAAATGTTGTAAAGTTTTCTGGCTTTTTATTTGTTTCTGAAAGGCTCATCCCGTGTTTCTCCAGGAATAGCCCCCTTTGAAAACTTAGAGTCATTTTCCTCAGAAAATATGAATTTTCCCCATTCATACTATGCTGGAAAAGGTTTGGGTTTTAAAGATGCTGTTTAAAACGACTTTTCCTCCTATATTTTGTCACAGAGGAGTTGCTGCCGTAGGGATTCCTGGGTTTGGGGAGCTGAAATCCAGTGGAAGGGTTTGTTTGTGCTGATTGCTTTGGAGCTCCCTGGTTATGGCAGGCAGACCTGAGTTAAAGCTGAACCTTCACTTGCCTCAATATCAACGTGATCAGGGAGCTGCAAAGAGCTGCAGGAAGGATCAAAGCCAAGCAGTGGCCTGTGCTTCCCTCAAGAAATTCCTTTCACTGGTTCCTTTCAGGCTCAGAACTGCTTTGCACTTGGGAAGTCTGGGAAAATCTGTGTTTGGGACTGTGTCTCTTCGAGGTTTTCAGTGGAAGTTTTGTCCTAAATAAGGGCTGGGTACCAGAGCAGGTATCAAAATCCTTCTACCACAACCCTTGTGTTGTCCAAACTCGAAGCACCGCTGGCTTTTCCCTGCTAAGATGATTTAAATGCTCAGGGCTGTGAAATCCCACCTGCTCAGGGCAGCAAGAACACGCCGTATTTAGTGGCCAATAAAATGAACTAAAAACCAAACCCAATAATTTTGTGTAATACCTGAAACTTGGGAATGATGTTTGCGTTTAAGGACCGTGTCCTTAAAAATCTGTGAGTTGTTGGAGCCTTTTAAAACACACGTGGTTCCCCTTGAAGTTGCCTGGGTGTTATTAAGTAATAAAGCAGGGCCGTGTCTGTGGGCCAGCTGAAGCAAACCATATCTGGGCTGGAGGCTATTGGTTCCTCACCTCTGTTTTAAAATTAGTCCAATCATTTGCAGCGTGATTCATTTCTAAAAATGACTTGTCCATCTGTGCAGGGTGCCCTGGCTGTAACGCTGCAGTGCTGCTGGGGCTTTGCTGGAGGTTGTGTTGCTCTCAGGACGTCTCATAGCTGTTGTATCCCACTTTTCTTTGATAAATTTGTTCATTCAGGCATGAAGCTAGGGTATTAAAATCTGTGATGTGGGTGATTTTAATTTTTGGGAATACCTATCAAGTGTTGCTACTCTTGAAACTCTACTATTAAAAATGTAGATGTGAAATCTTCAAGAAAAAAAAAGGTTCTATTCTGTTTTCACTGTTAAAATATTTATCAACTTCTTAAGTGCTGGATCAAGCCCTAAATCTGAATTTTTCATGAGTTCTAACTTCACAAAGGTCTTGAGGAACAAAACTTGTAACAAAGTAATGCTCCCCAAAGTTGGGCAGCTCCGTAATCAGCTGCTCTGTGGATTCCTGGGGGATCACCTTGCACCTGGAGCTTTCTTCCTGGGATTCTGGGGTTTGCTGGGCTTTTCCCTGTGCTGCTTTCCCGAAAAACTTCACAGTTCTGAATCAGTTCTCAGTTATCTTTTGTAACTCAAGTCCTCTGAGGTGAGAGTCCTGCTAAGGATCTGCAGGATCATGGGGAGGTAGAACTTTGGAGCGTGTTCCTGGAACTAAAAAATGAACAGAAAATTAAGGCAATATTTTTAATTTTCATTTTTATGTTGAAGGAACTTACATGCCAGGAAAGGTATTCCCATGGGTAAGGGCAGCATCATTTTTCTTAAATAATGATTATCTGACTAATAACTGTTGCTTTGTCAGAGAGGGAATATGTAAACTTTGTAGAGCCTGTTGTTACCTTTTTTGTATTTTCAAAGAAATATAAAATCAAAAAGAATTGATCAACTTTCTCCAGATATTGATCTATGCTAAATAAAAATAAGTTTAACTTTATTCAGGTTTTTTTTGATGTTATGGATTGGATACAAGAGCCTGAGACATGCTTATCCCATAGATGAACAGTTGGAAGTATTATTCTCATTTTTAATGTTACTGCATTCAAAAAGCCAGTTAAAAAGTGTTAATATTCAGCTTTTGCTAATTATTGTAAATAATGATAATACTTTGGGTGGCATTCATTGATAGTGTATGTAAGTCTAGAATGCTTCTCAGCTATTGTAGAAAAAATGAAGTGCTTTTTAGTTTGTGTTTTGGTAGATAGTCAAATGCATGTGTAATATTGGAAAATGTTCATTATAATGGTGGTGAATGTAAACTTAATTACTGCTGGTAGTGAACCTTAAATTGGGGGTATTTTAAGGCATCTCCAGTTGTTATCTTGAAAGAAAGCTCTTTAGAGAGGTTTTTATTGAATGTCTCAATGTAGGACCTGGAGCTGGTTATCCTGTGCTCCAGAGGTCTTCACAGGCAGGTGGGATTTTAGGATTAGGTTCTGTGAACCTGGATGTTCATCAAAAATTCACCAATAATTACTATTTTTTTTTAATCTCTGCATTAATCCTGTCCAGTGTAATCCGTAATTATTCCGTCCTCAATTTGCATGGACTCTCCTGTTGTTTACTTCTGCTTTACTCACCTACTTTATTGTGCCCCAATGGACATTCCTGACAAGTTACTAACTCTGACTTGCTCTGGCAATTGTCTGGTGCTCAACTTGCTGGTGTTTCCCTGTTTTTGGGGCAGTGAATTTGGAACCTCACAAAACCCCATCAAACTTCAGGGAATGCATCAAGAAGTAGAAATATTTTGATTTTTGTGCACAGGATGGTGAAGCCGCTTCACGGGAGAGGGGAGTTCCCCGGAGCTGCAAGGTGCAGCCTGTGGATAACCCTTCCCGGGGTTCTCTGTGGGTTTCAGCGATGGGGATCAGGGGGTTTGGCTCTCCAGGAGGGAAGGGATTGTAACTGAACGCTGCTGGAGAGGCCTCGGGGGCGAGAGGAGGAAGGAAGCAAGCGGTGAGACGTTAGGAAGAGGCAGACGCTGGGGAGAGGGGTTGGTGGTCAGGAGCAGTGATGGGGGGATGTGGATGGCAGCGGGGAGGGAAGGGGATGGGAAGGGCAAAGCCAGTGTTTGGGGGAGAGTTGGAGCCTGGGCTGGTGCAGAGGTAGTCAGGGCTGTAATGAAAACTGGGGGGAATTTGGGGAGCAGGGGCCTGTGGGGAGTGTGAATTGTTTGCCATGACAGAGAGGAGCAGAACAGAGAACCTTGGAGTGGTTTGGGTTGGAAGGGGCCTTAAAGCTCATCTAATTCTACTCCATGCCATGGGCAGGGACACTTCCCACTATCCCAGGGTGCTCCAAGCCCCATCCAACCTGGCCTTCGACACTTCAGGGATCCAGGGGCAGCCACAGCTTCTCTGGGAATTCCGTCCCAACCCCTCTGCACCCTCACAGCCAAGAATTCCTTCCCAGTATCCCATCCATCCCTGCCCTCTGGCAGTGGGAAGCCATTCTTTGTGTCCTGTCCCTCCATCCCTTGTCCCAAGTTCCTCTCCAGCTCTCCTGGAGCCCCTTTAGGCCCTGCAAGGGGCTCTGAGCTCTCCCTGGATCCTTCCCTTCTGCAGGTGAACACTCCCAGCCCTGCTCCAGAGCAGAGGGGCTCCAGCCCTGGGATCCACAATGTGATGGGAAGGGGAGGTGGTGACTCTTGATGGGAAAACCCACCTGGGAGCCTTGCTGAACCCACAAGTATCAAGAATATTTTCACACAGTATCAAGCAGAAAGTGCTGCTTAATCACAGCCTTTACATCCAGCAGCCTCAGAATGATTTGGAAAGGGAAGTAAACAGGCCTGTGAGTGTATAAATAATTCCATAATATTGCCACTGCTGCTGCCTCAACTTGGAAGAGCTGGAAGTAGCTGCAGCCCTGCTCAGCGGGCCTGGCTGGGCACCCAGCCCTGCAGCTCTCACATGAGGACCTGTATCAGTGTAGGAGAAGTGCTTTAACATCTTGGAGGACTTTGGCCTGGATGTTTGGGTTTCCACGAGGGAAGTCTCCAGGGAATGAAACCCATGGCTCGAGCTCAGCCCGTTCTTTGTCCCGCTCGGGTTCCGCTCGCCGCGGCATCGCACGGCTCCCCGCTCTCCCGGCCAGCCCATCCGTGTTTGAGCTTTCCCAAGGAAAGCATCCCATCGTTCCACCCTGGAAAGGGTGGCTGGAATGCTGTGCATGCCTTGCCTGTGTTGTGTTTACTTTGAGTATATTCTCCTTGCTCGTCCCCTGAGTAAACAATCCTAATCCAGTGCTGCACATCCGAGGCGGCTCTGCTGGATCTCGCTGAACCTCCCCACGTTTTTCTGCCTCCTTTTGCCATCAGTATGGCTAAACACAGTATTCCTAGGCAGGGAAAACCACTGATTTGGATGGATTATTCTAATCCAGCATCATGCAAGCAAAATCAAAAAATAGTTTGACTACCTAATGATTCAGAAATGCAGACGTGTTGCCAAAAATTTTAGCATTTGTTAGCTTTACACTTGAGCAAATGCATTCTGGTAGAGAATTGAACTTCTTTATTTTAACTCTTATCTGCAGGGTTTTAAGGCTTAGGAATTTATTCCACCAAAAAAAAAAAAAGGAAACATGTTTTACAATTAGAACAAATATGGAAATGAGTCTTTAAATTTCTTGTATCTTCCTCTTTTTTGGAATAAATATTTCTAGACTTATATATATATATGGGGGCAAACGTTCCTCCTTTAAATACAGCCAGAAAAGTTTCTTCCTTTATTGAGCAGGAGCTTTAATATGATTTAGCATTTTCTACTTTGAGATAATGGTTTGAAGCAGGTCTTAAATGAAATAAATTCAGTGTACCTTAGTGAGGAAAGGGGGTTTCTCTTGAATAACTCCGTTTCTTTTGAGTGCTTAAGTATTTCAATAACAACAGGAACAAAATTTTCGGAGGAACCTCAGCAGAAGAAGGAACCAGATGCGTTGATTTTGTAAACATTAAACAATCTGCATTCTAAGAATTACTCTGTGATCCCTTTGAATTCAAGGACTGACTGAATTATTTTGTGTCTCTCTATTGGACAGTGTTTTTCTGGGCATTTGCCAATCCTAACCAGAGCCCTGATATTACTGGAATGTATAAAATATCAGGAATGATGTGGGATTTTAATTTTTTGTCGCTGTCTTCTGTAAAAATTATTTTGCACCTAATACAGGGGGATAATTTTGCATAGTTCCATTAAGAATATAAAAAAACAGTGGTAATTTAGGATGAGCAGACCTCTTATCAGTACAGAAACTTGATTTCTGAATTGAATTTCTATTGGATAATGTAAAGTCAAAGTAGTGATACTATTCTATGTTAGTTTCTGGTTAGCTGGAACTTATTAAAATTAACTTAATTTAGATTTTTTTTCCTGTTCTAGGCCGAAAAAAATCCCAAAACCCAAACCTTTCCCAAAGTATTGTCTTTTTCTCTAAATTACCACAACTGTTCAACATTGTCTCAAATAAATATTCTCCTGTAGTTCTGTCACAAGCAAGAAAAAGGGATTTGTTCAATGAGCTGAAATGAAATTATCTGCAAAGCAGCAATGAGTTGCTTATGCATTTTCCCCATGATTCACTCTCTGATGAAAAATATGTTAATATTTGTTATAATTTATAAAATCAGATTTGAGAGGATTTGGGGTTTTATTTAGGTTTTTATATAGCAATACACAAGTCAATGGAGTCTTTGACATCAGACAGACTGGGAGGGACTTGAACCAAGTGAAATTACCTGTTCTGCATGAAATTGTTCTCTCAGTCTTGTTTGTTGCAAGTTTTTCTCACTACTCTAAAATTCAAAATTTTAAAATCAAATGAAACTGTTTTGGATAAAAGTGAGGAAAATAATAAATTCCTGCCACATCCCAGTATAAAGTATTCAATGGGAAATACATGGAGTTATTCAATGTTTAAAAGTGCTGGCTTTGTTTTCATTGATAGCCAGGGAACTTTACATTACTTTTACATGATTTTTACTTTATTTTAATTTTTTATGTAGAAAATGATACAATCTGTCATTTTTTAATATATTTTTTAGTATTATTTCCTGTGATTTGGTGCTGCCATAACTAATATGAAATGTTAATAACATGGTTTGGGTAAGAAAACTTTTAATTAATGTCTGAGCAGAGCACTGTGTGTTTCTGAAGAGAAATCTATTCAGATTGAGGGGAACATTTATATTTTCTGTGCATGTTTGTGGGGTTTTGGGGTTTATGATCCCATAGGCACCACTTCCTCTGGGCTGGATGGGGCTGGTGCCCCCTAGGATGGCTCCTAGTGGAGCACAACATATTTTTCTCTGTGCAATGAAAAAAGAAGTTTTATGACCTGAGCAAAACACTTTCCCCATTTCTGTAGAGACTTTTAGTGTCCGAAAGCTTTTCATAAATACAGCTATAGAATACCTAAGGCTATTCAATTCATCTTCTCAAGGGCAAAGGATTTTTTTTTTTCTTTTTTGATTAAATTTTTCGGAGAAAGGAAGCTGTCAGAATGGACTTTATAGTTTTGCCTTTGTTGAATTGACACTCTATAAAATTTTATTTTAGCAGATTCGATACGAGAGGGAAGCGAACGATAGACTCCAAGTAGGGCAGAGAAGAAAGTTGTAGGTTATTAAATCTTTTCAAGGAGAAAAGGAAGTAGTTCAGTGTGCTCACAGAGGTTCCTGTGTCAGCAATTGGGAAGCCTGGCAGAGATTATCTTCAGGCAGCAGCAGGTTAAGAAGGACAGGATGGGAAGGGGACGCTGAACTTCCAGCATGAAGGAAATTGAGATATTTAACCTGGTTCGGAACTGGGTTTGCTTTAGATCTCGTTTTACTCTGCAGTCCTTGAGCTGCAGTGTGAGAGAGTTTGGAGCACACAGGTTAAAAAGTGAATTTCAGTGTCTTGAAATAGATATTTTAATAGAATTGTTCATTTTTTAAGAATGAATTTATAAGGAAAAATGATAGCAACATAACAGATAAACTGGAGTAATTTAATGCTTCACACATGGGTTTGGTTTTGGGGCAGGGAGGGTTTCCACCCCTGTGCACTCCTTGAGCACCCACAGAAGTTTTGCTGAGAGCTGACCCCTCTCTGAAGTGCCTGGGCAGTATTAATGGAATTATTTCGGGGTCGTTTGGCCCCAGGGTCCGTGCCACGATCTGTCAGCTCCACTCTTTGTGCCAGGTGAGTTGGGCGTTGGGGCGCAAGCGTCGCTCCTCCCGCGGCCCCGGCCCCCTCAGCTGTATCTGTATCCAAAGCACAGCAGCATTCCTGCCAGGATCCATGGGCTGTCCTCCCATCCCTGGAGCTGCTCATGCCTCTGGAACGCGCTGGGAGCCAGCGGGGTGTGGGCGGGGAGCGGAGCAGGTGGAGCCAGGTGAGCCAGGGAGGCTCTCGGAGCAGTCGTGTCTCTGCCAGTCGGGGCTTGTGGGAGACTTGCAGGCAGCAGGAGCACAATCCTTCCACTCCAGTGTCATTCTCTTGGAAAAATGGTTCTTGTTTTAGGGGATTGGCCTGGCTGGTGCTTGATACCCACCTTGGTAATGAGGGGAAATAGCAAAGATAAAATCCTGGAGAAATTTTTATCAAGTTAGTCCTACATGGGACTTGACTTGGAGAATTCCACTTGTCCTGTGTCTAGCCAAGGCAATGAGAAATATTCCAGCAGCCTGACAGCAGGTGAACATTATCCAGACTGCAGCAGTTTGGGAATCAGACCTTCTGTTTTGGGAAGTTGTCATTTCTGCAGTCATGGAGACGCTCATTAGACATCTCACATTCAATATGCAGCTTATGGAGCAGTTGGCTGACAAATGATGAGCAGAACAATTGTATCTTGAGGGAAGGCTGGCTTTGGAGAGGGTGGTCTTCCCTGGGTTAAGCGTGTGCATGTAATTGTTTTAACTTTTTAAATTAATCTGAAGGTGCTTCTGGACATGGACACTTTTCTAATGGGATGGGGTAGGTCCAGGTGGGCTTTAGGGTCATCCCTTTGCTTTGTGTGACGATCTAGAAGGAGAAAACCCAGTCTGGTGGCAAGGATGTAACCTCTGAGTAAGTTTATTTTTTATGTGCTGGTGTTAGAAACCCTGAGACCCTTCAATAATGAGGTGAGATGGGTGCAGTTCCCTTATTCTGCTTCCAAAACTTAAAACAACATTGTATTAAAAATAAAAATAAATAACAAAGCATTAAACTAACCAGAAGTACATAGGATAATGTTTTGGTTTCTTGTCCACTTATAAGTTCATAGTTCAAACAATGAAAAGAAAAATGGATGTAAAATTGTGCCCTTGGACACATTCTACAAAGGGTCCAGAATAGTCACTTTTCATGCACTGAGACTTTCACTAAATTTATATATTCTACAGCTTTCCTAGCACAGATAAAAGGGCCTGGATCAATGATATAATTTACCAATTTAGACCTTAGTTTCTATTTTTAAGTAAGTGATATGTAGTATTTGGTAGGGGATTGGGAGCATCTTGTGAAGAAACATTTATCTCTGAGCATTTTGGATTACAAGGCCAGAATAAATATGGGAGAGCAGACCGAATTTACAAAATATCAGTCTGAGCAGAACAAAAGGATCGGGGCTTCTTTTCTTTGGGGTGGGTTTTTTTTTTGCTCTTTTTATCTCCTAACTGAAAAATACTCCAGTTCTTCCCCACCCCCAAGTGAAAGAAGAATTGGAGTGCCCTAAGACACCAAGAGAAGCAGGAAAGGTGAAAAGCCCCAAGCAGCGAGGGCAGACGCAAGGGAGGCCATAAAGGGTTTGTTGTGTGGTACACAGGTTGTTAATGCTGTTAATGATTGAACTGTTTATGGGGGATTACAAAGGGGTAGGAAACGACTCTGCTCAGGAATGCCACCAAATCCCAGAGACACGAACAAAAGTTTAGCAGGATGCTGGACTCGCACTGGGGTTTGCCAGCAGAAGCTCCCCAGAGCTGGTGAGGAGCACAAATACGAGCGGCTGCAGGGTCATCGTGGTTTCATGTGGTTGACGTGTCCCCTCGGGCCAGAGGCTCCTGGGACAGCAAGAAGTGCGTGGCACTATTGAGTTACCGGCGTGGTAGGGTTACAGGAGCTGGGAGTTCACAGAAATATGCTGTCATACTTGCTAGACCTGTACATCGAGTTTGGGGGTTGGGCATTTTGGGGGTTTGTTTTCTAGGGGGTTTTAATAAATGCCAACTTCCTAAAACCCACTGATAGTTAGGTGTTTGTTGTTTGCCCTGCTGGGAGTCCGTTTTAGCTGTTAAAAATCAGGAATGTAGTTTTACTGTTGGTTTTATGAATACTTTTGACATCCAGCTTGTTCCCTCAGAAGCGCAGTGTTATGGTTTGTAAACTGGAATTCACTCCTCCTATTTTCCCACATCATAATCAAGTTTACAGTAGCTCTGGCTGCTTCTCTTCTGGTTGTGTTTCAGGACCAATGACTCGGGTTCTTGGGCCGTGTCCCCACGGGTGGTGACCTTAGGAAGGGCTCAGAGGAGTGCTGGGACTTACCCTGTGTTTTGTTGTGCTGTTGCAGCCTGAAATCATCCTGTCCTGTTCATAAACCCATCATGCAGAATCTGATCACCAGGTCTATCTTTAGAAATCGAGGAGGAACCTTTCAAACTCCTCGTAGTAGAGATGGGAAGAGGAGGAGTAGCCAGACTTGTCATTTCGCTGCAAAAGAGGCTCCTCAGTTTCTAGAAACATTTCTGGTGGTGTTGAGTGATTTGATCAGCCTCTAGCTGTGTTTTCAGTAAGAAATGCATATTTTTGATGTTTCTCCTGAAGTCATAGACTTGTCTTGAGCCTTAATAGTTCTTGGGCACATTATGATGATGGTTATAGATCGTGCAAAGCGGTGAAAATGCTCCTTTGAGCAGTGCCAGGTTTTAGCAGTAGAAGGTTCAGGGAATACTGAGCAGAGAGAAAAGCTGGAACATCCTGGCCATTGTAGTACTGTAGCATATCAAATTACACACACACCCCCATTTGTGCAAAAATCATTAATCCAAACCATGTGTCTGTCCTACATGATTTTATTTCACCTATTGATGATACCAAGTCTGGGGTGAGACATCTCTGGGAGTGAAACTCCTGGCATATTCCAAACGGGAATCCAAGCACGAGCCATGGATTGGGTTAGCACCATTTACGTTAATTAGCAAAATCCATCAGCTGCCAGTGAAACTGCTGCAAGCTCCACTTTTGGCTGGAAGTTTAGGCTTACTGGGGCTAACCTGGGTGTAGGAACTCAAGTGCAGTGGCTGCTGCAGCAATTTGAGCTGCCTCTGGCTGGGAAGGGGAGCACTGGCTCGCAAGGAAGCTCCCAATCCTTGGAAGTTGTTCCTGCAGCAAACTGTGAGTGTTCAGTGTGCAGGCTCCCTGCTCTGGCATGTTGTCTGCTGGCTCTTCATAACCTGATGTGAAATACAGAGTGCAGGGATACAGGGCTGAATGCATCAGTTTGGGATAAATGTCACTGGTTTGGGGGTTTTCTCATAACTTGTTCAAAACTGGATGTGGAATATTGCATTAGACCTTGGCAGGCAGCAACGTACCACTTTGCTGCGTAAGTTTGGGTTCGTCTGTGAAGGGAGTTTTGGAGAAATAATACTGATCTTTTCCCTTCCCCCAGAGCAAACAGAAATCTGCTGCTAAAAACTTGTGATTTTGTTACATCTGTTTTGGACACTGGGGAGGAGGGGCAGTGGATGTGTCTGAATTCTCTACAGAGCGTTTAAGGGTATCATTTAGGAATATTTCACCGTGCAATTGTGTTCTGCAAAAGGATCCATACTCATAAATAATTTGTGCTTTTTCTGAACTGCCCTCCTTTAGAGCCTGCTCTGTTCAGCAGCAAGTGCAGAATGAAAGCTCATGTGATGCACGTGGGTTTAGCAGTTGATGAGCAGCTAATTAAGAGGCTGCTCTGGACCTGGAAGGAGATGCTGTGAAAGTGTGTGTCCAGGAAAACAGACCTTAGGCCACCCAAAACATCTCCTGGACTTCAGGGATGGAGCTGGAGAGAGTCTCCATTTGTCCCAGTCAAGGAATGAGTGATAGTATCACGTTTTCTATTTTATGTGGGGATATTTACAGACAGATTATTCATCTCTGCCTTTTTCTCCCCAGTACAGGAAGTTTTGCTGGCATTTAAGTAGCTTGTCTCAATTTGGATTTTTTTTTTTTCCTTCTAAAACCCAAAGCTTTGCACTGCAAAAGAAAGCGAAGGGAAAAGTTCTCTGAAACCAGGATGTGTGTGCAGAATGATGGCTGGGTGTCCACCCACAGATTAAAACATTCCTGCCAAGGGTAGCTCTGTTGAGATACAGCAAAATAGTTGTGTGGGGATTGTAAGTGGTAGAAAGTTGCTGTTGCCTGTTCTAAGAAAGTACAGAAGAGAACAAAAATCTGACTTCAGTTTAGAACTTGAATTAGAAAGTGCTGAGGAGCAGGGTGGAAGTTCTCCAGCTTGCAGTGGCATTTATTATTAAGATACAGATTTGTGTTACTCCCTTTAAGAAGCTCTGCAGGACTGTTTGTGTCTGAAGTTCTGTACCTCTTACAAGTTTTTGATGTTCCTGCTAGAGGATGAAGTAGGTTCTCTTGCAGATTCGTAGGTGAAGCAGGCTGAGCTCTCCTTGGCACTTCCCAAGTCTGTCAGGCCTGGCAAAGGTGTTTGGGAAATGCTCTCCACCTGCATGTTGGGAATTGCAGGGAGCTGCTGCTGGGCTGTGCTCCAGCTGAGTGAGGAACAGGGAGCAGGTCAGGGGGGGTTTGTCTCTCTCTGCTCTGCTCAGGTGAGACCCCACCTGCAGGGCTGCCTCCAGCTCTGGGGCCCTGCACAGGAGGGACCTGGAGCTGCTGGAGAGAGTCCAGAGGAGGCCATGGAGCTGCTCCAGGGCTGGAGCTCCTCTGGAGCCAGGCTGGGAGAGCTGGGGGTTTCAGCTGGAGAAGGGAAGGCTCCAGAGAGAGCTCAGAGCCCCTTCCAGGGCCTAAAAGGGCTCCAGGAGAGCTGGAGAGGGACCTGGGACAAGGGATGGAGGGACAGGACACAGGGAATAGCTTCCCACTGGCAGAGGGCAGGGATGGATGGGATATTGGGAAGGAATTGTTCCCTGGGAGGGTGGGGAGGCCCTGGCACAGGGTGCCCAGAGAAGCTGTGGCTGCCCCTGGATCCCTGGCACTGTCCAAGGCCAGGTTGGAGCAGCCTGGGATAGTGGAAGGTGTCCCTGCCCATGGCAGGAGGTGGATCAAGATGAGCTTTAATGGCCCTTCCAACCCAATTCCATGACTTTTCACATCCTGGGTGCTGCACAGGATCCTGTGTATTCCCTTGCCCTTACCTGTGCAGGTGTCCAGGGCTGGGATGCAGCCACCTCCTCCCTTTCCACAGCAGAGCCTGGTGCAGAAATGGCCCAGTGCTGTTGAGGTTGGTGCAGAAGCTCCCCTGTGAACACCTCCAGTCACAAATCAATAATTGCCTGACAAGGTCCATTTGGATCCTTCCAAGACTTTCCAGTCACCAGTTGTGTGTTCAGTGCTCTGTGACACAGCAATAGGAATCTGTCATAAACCCCCAACAATTTGGAAAGGAAACAGCCACTGCAGGTGGATCTGGAAGCTGAGTTTGTAAACCCAGAGAAGTTTTGTGCCAGAACCTTTTCTGAAACTCAAGGTGTGGCGGCTGCTTTTTATTACGTGGTGTGTCTGATTTGAAACCTTCACCATACTATTAATTAAGGAACTAAAAAGGAGGTGGTTGGTATCGTGTTCTAGTCCCTTTGGAAGCTGGAAACGTGCCACTGGATGCAGAGTTTAGTCAGTACAGCCGAGGTGGGGATGCACAATCCCTGAGCAAGATGCTCTTGGCTCTTCAATGATGGCTCTGATGGACACAGGGGCCCATTTTGGGGTTTTCCATGGCAGCATTAAGATGACAGAACAAGTAAACTGGGAAAACTTTGTCCTAATGATGTCTTCAGGAGCGGTGAAATTTGCATTTTAATTTTTCCTGTATAAACTTAGCAAACTTTAAAGGGAGAGGAGTGTTCATCTTTCCTTATCTTTCCCTCTCCTCGCCTTTCCTGGCCCAGACACTTTAATACTTTAAGGAAAGGGCTTCAGCATTCTGGCATTCCTTAAGGACACAATCCATCAGTGGGAAACAGCACTTACGTGTTTTGTGCATGGGATCATTGCTGGGGATGGGAGAGAAGAAGAAGATTAAAGAGCTGCCAGTTACTTTCTGCTTTTTCGTGGAGAGCAGAGCCAGGTCTCCAAAGGAAATGGGAAGAGAGGAGCTCTGCCACGAGCCTTTAGGAGACACATTTCTTCAGCTCAGTGCTCGAGTGGCTCTGCAAGGAGTGCTGGCCTGGAAACGGCCAGAAATGCACCTCTGTGGGGCCTGGGTGTCTCTGCTGGGTGCCATGGGTCACTGGGAGAAGAGAGTCCTTCAGCTGGGGCCTGGGTGTCCCTGCTGGGTTCCCTCAGTCACTGGGAGAAGAGATTCCTTCAGCTGGGGCCTGGGTGTCCCTGCTGGGTTCCCTCAGTCACTGGGAGAAGAGATTCCTTCAGCTGGGGCCTGGGTGTCTCTGCTGGGTGCCATGGGTCACTGGGAGAAGAGATTCCTTCAGCTGGGGCCTGGGTGTCCCTGCTGGGTTCCCTCAGTCACTGGGAGAAGAGATTCCTTCAGCTGGGGCCTGGGTGTCCCTGCTGGGTTCCCTCAGTCACTGGGAGAAGAGATTCCTTCCGCTGGGGACTGGGTGTCTCTGCTGGGTGCCATGGGTCACTGGGAGAAGAGATTCCTTCATCTGGGGCCTGGGTGTCTCTGCTGGGTGCCATGAGTCACTGGGAGAAGAGATTCCTTCAGCTGGGGCCTGGGAGTGGGACTCGAGCACACTGAGGTACAAAAATTCCCAGAGGTGCAGAGGGACAGGGATGCACTGGAGCTGCTGGACGCTCCTGGCTGGGCAGAGGGAATCTGGGTCGTGTCTGTCTGTCCATCCCTCAGAATCCCCCCTTGGCTCAGCCAGCCACACCCGAAGGGCCATTTCCTCCCCTCTCCCTCTGTCCTTCCCCACCCACCCCAAAGCAGGGACAGTAAAGGGGGATCCAGAGCGTTTGATCAGAGGAAAAGGCTCTTCTGCTGCTTTGGTAACACAAGGAATTTATTGCTGTGACTCCTCCTGAGCTTTGCACGTTGGAGAAGCAGCACTTCCCTGGGTTTAGGAACTGGAAAATGAGCGTGGATGAGTATGTTCATAAAATATTTAATTACAGCATGTCGATTATGCCATTACCTGAGCATAGGTGAGTGTCTGAAAGCCTGAGCTGGGCTCTTTTATATGGCCAGGATCCTCATATCCCTGCCTGGCCCTCTCCCCAGTGCAATTCCCAAGCAATTTCTCATGCCCACGTGTCTAATCCACAGTAATTCCAGGCTATGGTCATTATGTCCTAAAAAGAGAAAACATTTCCAGTCCAAAATAACCAAGGTTTACTGAAGTCATTCATATTCACAGTGGCAAATATCCAAACATCCTTCTTTTTGCCTACTTCCTTTCCCATCCTCCAGCCTGCATGGGTTCTTTTCCTTAAAGAAAATAAACTTTCACTTCTAGATTTCAATGCATTTTATTGCTGGAAATCTCAAAACAGGAAGGGAAAAGACCTTCAGGTGAAAATGAGAATTTAAAAGCGAATTCTGTCCTGCATGGGACATTCATTCCTTAATTGTTAATCTTTATCTTCAGTTTTAAATATGCCAATTTATTTATTTTTATCCTGCTGAAGCTGCTTCACAGAGGCAGTGTCAGAGTGGTGGTTTATACCTGCAGAGGGGGTTTTGTGTGGGTAATTCCTGGAGCTGTGAGATATGTTGTAATCACACAGGAATTTGGGAAATGTATAGGTCTTTCAGGAATGCATAGCTCATGTTGTCATCATTTTTCAGCTCTCCACCATCCAAACTTTGCTTTAGCTAATGCAAGCCAGATGGGTTATTGCTATTTTGTACACTAATATTTGTATTTAGGGTTTTTTAATGATCTGTGCTAATACTGCTGAGGCAGTATGAATTATATAATAATGATTAAGGATTTTTTTTTTTTACTTCAGTTGTTTTGTTTGTTTCTCAGTGCTGGTTATGGATCAGGTGTTTGTTGCAGAGATTTGATTATTTTATGTTTCACCAGGGATAAAAAAGGTTGCTTAAAGATGGATTTCTGGTGTGCTTTGAGAGAAAGAAACAGAGTGGTTTATACAAATGCAATAAATAAATAAATAACTCTGGAAAAAAAAAACCTGCATGTGAGTACAATACTGCAGGAAACATGAGACAGCAGAAAACCAGCCTTCCTTGCAGAAATACTTGATCAAGCATTCTTCTCCCCTGAAGTGAAATTCAGATTAATAATAGTGACAGTTGTCAACTTCAAACCACCAGCAGTTTTAGAAGCTCAATTACAATTTATTTTCTTTGTAGATAATAATTCCAGATAAATATCGCTGAAAGCAAGCCCGAGCTGAGGAGACAAAGCAATTAAATCCCCCATTAATTTGTTTACCAGTGTCACACAGAATAAATCGACTGTAAGTTTTCAGGAATTATCTGGAGGTGCTGGGAGAGCGTTTCTGTGGAATATTGGAGAGGGGGAATCTGGATTCTTTGCTGGAGTCACGTGTTTAATTAGACATTATGTAAATGATACTTTCCATGACAAAAATAATCTTGGCTGAGTTCTGTGCTGATGCCAGGGCTGCCTTGGCCATGGAAAGGTAAAAAATGGGAGGAGGGAAGCGGAGAGAAGTGGGCAGGAGCTCTGTGAACAGAATCTCAACACCAGCACTTGCTCATTCCCTCTTTTTAAACAGTGCTACATAAGCCCCATCCGTGCAGGAGTACATATTAGCTCGAAAAGATCAATTTTGAACTCTTTTGGTTTTAAAGATAACCTTTCAAATGTGTGCCAGAGCAGCCTGGAGTTCCCAGGAATACAAACAGAGTCGGTGCTTCTGCTTCAAACCTCCCTGAATGGCAAAGCAGCAGCAGGCAAAAAAATTGTAAGGTCATTTTTTTGGGGTTGATTTTCCTCTTTTTTTTCTTCAGGCAATGTGAAAATTAAGACAAACATCTCGATTTTTATACTGTTTGGGAAAAAAATCTGTGAGTAGGAAGAGAAGCTTCACTTTTGAATATCCTTAGGTTGTTATCCTTTGCTGTAATTATTTTATGATACCTTCAGAGCACCTAATTTGGTTTTTATCTTTTGTGGTACTTTGGTTTTCTTGGGTTTTTTTTTAATGATTTCAAGGCTGTATCTATTTCTGCATCCTCAGAGTACTTAAGAGGCAAAGAAAAAATATGTCATTTGCCAAGTGGCAGCTGAGAGAGATTAAATAACTTGCTCGAGTCAGTGTCAGAGTTGGGATTAGAAATCTCTTCCTGCTGTGGTCTCTGAAAATAAGATTATGTTACTTCTGCCCTGAATTATAGTCAAATAAAAGAGATTTTAGAGCCTTCTCTGGTGGGCGTGTCCTGTTGATGTCTGGTTAATAAATAGGAATTTGCAGACTAATTCAGTGGGAATTTTGAAAGGGATTCAGGAGGTAGCAGGATTATACCCACTTTGGTTTGTGGGTTCATCATATTTTCAATTCATGGATGAAATGTTGAATTCGCCATGTGAAACCACCTGGTCAGAGCTAAAAGGACAAACAGGGATTGGTCTGATAAAGGGCCGGGTGAATTAAGATGTTAGGCAATAATTAAGCACCGTAATTAAGCACATTGCTCTATTCATGAGAGGAATTAACAGCAAAAAATGATAAGGGAAACTTTTGCTGCTCTTTGGCATTTTTGTGCTGCAAACTGAGTAAGAAAGGACAATTCAGGAGACATTTTTTAATGACTGGGGTCTAAATCTAAGGAAAAGACTTTGAAAGCAGAATGTTTTTCATGGTTGTCACCGTGCTGTCTAAATAATATCAGATACCAACAGAGTTTGAAAAAAAATAGTCTCAAGGTTATTTAGCATCTCAAGAAATTAATGCTTCAGTGAAAACTTTTGCTTTGGTGCTTAAGATACTGAATTAGACAGATTTTTTTATTTTTACATCTTTCAAATTTTAGTGTTTAA
Organism: Aleadryas rufinucha; assembly: GCA_013397815.1. Taxonomy (NCBI): domain Eukaryota; kingdom Metazoa; phylum Chordata; class Aves; order Passeriformes; genus Aleadryas; species Aleadryas rufinucha. The sequence continues at coordinate 233,105 of VZTH01001998.1, forward strand.
GTAAGTTGTACATAAACAAGTAGAACTCAGTTAAAAAGATGAAAACGTGGGATCAACAGTCTCAAAATACAGGTTGGTCCAAAAAAATGGCCCAGATATGCCATTACTTTCCCAATGGACAGAGAATTGGTAATTTTTGGTGGACTTTGAGTGGACTTTGAGTCCCTTTTTTGAGTGAACGGTGCTCAGGTGAAGAACTTGAGTCTGCCCAGCTTTGAGAGCAGTGCTGGATGTTACCTTAGAGGAGGTAATAAAACACAGCTGGGCTTTAAAAAGGAAAAAAAAACCCTTTTTTTTCTGCCCTGTCTTCAGAGTCAACTCATCCTTTACAAATATCTCTTATTTGTGTTTCCTCTCTGGACAGATAACTGTCATGCATTCTTATCTTAGTGTGAGAACAGCTTCTTTCCAAAAAAAAATGAAGATTTGTCATCAGAATCTGCAGTGTCCGTGCCTCACCTGGAGGGCGCTGGATCCCTGATGCATCTCCAGGACTTTTTGGGAGTAGTGGAGCCTTGGGGCATCCTTTGGAGAAGGACAGAAGTTCTCTCTCTTCGTTCTTTATTACTTACAAACAGCTTTTCCTTTCTTTTTATGCTTCCCGATGTCCCAGTGGGCGAGAGGAGCGAATGTTGCGGTCTCAGAGGAATTAATGGGAGAGGTAACACTGCAAATCCCTTCCCAGCATTTGCCTCCACAGTCAAATAACAGAATCAGAATAACTTAGGTTGGAAAAGCCCTCTCAGACCATCGAGTCCAACCATTCCCAGCGCTGCCAAGGCCACCGAGTGCCACATTCACGTGGCTTTTAAATCCCTCCAGGATGGGGAATCCACCACTGCCCCAGGCAGCTGTGCCAGGGCTGGACTTGCTCTCAGTGGAGTTATTTTTCCTAATTCCCAATAGAAACCTCCCAGGCATTGCTGCATCCCACGTGTTGGAGTGGATCTTGCAAGAAGTGGGAGCTGTTTTTTGAGCTCGCAGCCCTTTTTCCTCGGCGCGTCATTAACAGGCACCAGGGGTCGGCGAGCGCTTTCCCATGTTTGCGTGGCTAATTGAAAAAAGGAGGTGTGTTTGGAGCAGTCTGGCTAAACAAAATTAGTGTGGGAAAAGGTTGTCTGGTTGTTAAGGACGTGTTGGGATGCCAGGGGAGCATATGGTCCGTGGTGAAAGGTCCGGGGCTCAGCCGTATTCCCAGCGCTCTCACTTCCTTCCCCTGTGCTCCCGTCTCGATCCCACCTCCCGCATCTGTGCCTTAAAAAGTGACTGATGGCAGCCCCGCGTCACTCTTAATAGAATGTGAAATTTATTCCTGTTGGGAGAGGGCTCGGGATTACAGGAACCGAGCACACGCAGAGGCTGCGAGCGACTCTTCCTGACAGGGTTTGTGGTGGTGTAATTTCCAAGTTGCTCAGTGAAATTTCAGCCATGTAAATGATGTCTGACTCACGCTCGCAAGGATTCAAAGTCGGCTTTTAAAAGACACTTTTTGAAGTTTTCGGTGTTGCAGACGCACGGCTGAGGCAAAGAGCAGAACACGCGAGCAATAAACAGAAGATCAGCAGGCTCGGAGCTTCCTTGGCAGTTGTGTAACTCCAATATAAATTTGCATTCCTTTATTTTGTTTTGCTTTTAAGTGGCCTTTGCATGATATCTTTACTTTTCCCATTTCTAATGAGGAAAAAATTGACTGCTATCAGAGCTGAGATGTGCCAAAAAAGGGTAGGAGCTTATCACTTGTGAACTTGCAGAATGATTTTCTGTCATACTCCGTGTGTATCGCAGCAGTTCATCACTGCAAGTATGGAAAATGTCACAGGAGAAATTTCATGTTTGATTTTGTAATTAGAGAAGTTCCAACATGATTTGTTTGGGGTTTGTTGGGGCGGATTTTTTTTTAGATGAAAGGAAGACAAGGCTGAGCGATACGTGCGGTGCCTTGTTCGAGATGAACGGTTCAGATTTGTCTTCCAGCTCTGCATAACTTTGTAAGGAATAAATTGTCTAAATCACAGAATTATTGTAGAATCGTGGAATGGTTTGGGTTGGAAGGGATCTTGGAGATCATCTTGTTCCAGCCCCCTCCAGGGTTGCACTATCCCAGGTTGCTCCAAGCCCTGCCCAGCGTGGCCTTGGACACTTCAGGGATGGGGCAGCCATGGAATAACCTGTGCTGATGCCATGATGCTTTTTTTGCTTTTT
>VZTH01001998.1:247645-260166 GCA_013397815.1 Aleadryas rufinucha
CCCTTTCCCTTTCCCCACTCCATGTAAAAGAATCTCATCTGGGTGTACAAAAGAATGCATTCAGTGCATCACACTTCCAGGGATCCAGGGGCAGCCACAGCTTCTCCAGGCACCCTGTGCCAGGGCCTCACCTCCCTCACAGGGGAGGATTTATTTTTCATAGTAAAGAATTCTACTATTTAATTCTCCATAGTAAAGAATTCTATTCATAGTGAAGAATTCTTTTTTTGTAGTAAAGAATTTCCTTCAGTGACTTCAGTGGGACTTTGCAGGAATGGAGAGATCAGGGTACTTCAGGATTTAGTTTTAGGGAAGCAGAAATAAATTAGAGTAAAAACTGGGCTGAAGTGGGTTGAGATGAAGAGAGGAACAGATTCCTTGGATTCCTTAGCAATTCTGCCACTTACTGTAAATAATGCTGTAATTTAATCATCATAATCTTTGGTTTGAATGTGGTTAGAAGGTAAAGTTGCTTCCTGGGTTAACTTCATGCTGCCTGGACAATTCCCCTTTTCTACAACACTCCTTTATTTCTAAAAGCTGTGATAAACTTTTATATGAGTGTTTTGCTTTTTTTGTTTGTTTTTAATGCCTGTAAATGCTGTTGCTTTATTTACCATGAGAAGGACCTAGATGGCAATTCCAGCACTGATGTGGACTATTTAATTTGAGATTAAAATCATTCTACAAGAGCAAAAAGAGGGTGGATATTTATGGGTGGCAAAGAAACCACCCAAATTTAAACTTTTAAATGTGGCAGATGACAGTTCTGAACAATATCATTATTTTGACATGGATACTCTTTGGCTAAGCTTTTGATGTCTTTCCTGGAAAACTTTTAGTGTTACCTCCAATGGCATAAAATTCTTGCAGGTCAGAATTGCTTTGGTGGTTGAAACTGGCAACACCTCCCTGAAAAGGAGAATTTCTCTCTGAAAAGGAGAATTTGTCTTTTTCTCCAGCAGCCAAACTGGCCAGAGAGATTTCTGCCCACTTCCTCTTGTCCCTTCATTCCCTCCCCACATGAAGGTTTTCCCCCCTTTTTGTGGTGATGTCTCAGTGGGCTAAAGAAATGGAGCAGATAAACCAGATTTTTGTGTGGTTTTATTGGGAGGGGTGATTTAGATGGGTTCTACCAAATCTCCTCCAATAGGTTCAGTTTTTGTTTTACTTGGACCTTTGCATTTTTCTTTTTCCCACATGGATATTTCCAGCCTTCTCCCTATCCCAAATAACCATTAGAAACTAAAGGATCTTTTAAAACATGGACTCCTAAGAAACTTTTAAATTTAAACCACAATTTTATCTTTGGGCTCAGACTCCTCCTTGCTGCCCCAAGAGGTTTTGTGGCAACATAGACACCCCAAATTTCCTTTTCTTGGAGAACAGCCTGTCTTATCCATACCCCAGCATTATTCCAAGCAGCTTTTCCATAGTTACAGTGGGAAGAGGTGAACTACACTCCTGATCCATTGGGATATTGAGGGAGTGAAGCCATCACAGCCCTGGTGGTTCCTCCTGGTGACAGAAACGGGGATGTGCCGATGGTGGCTCTCCAGGGAAATGTCTGGAAAAATGAACAAGGTCGTTTTCTTACCACAAAAATTTCCAAACCTCGTTTCAGCCAGGCAGGAAGGGAATTCTGCTTTTATCTGCTGCTGGCTGAATTGTCCACGTGGCTGCTGTGGAGATGTCTGGGTGATAGTGGTGCCTCTCCGAGGAGCAGGCAGTTCCCCTGGAAGGTTTTCTTTTTTGGTAAAGATAAGATGGAAAGAGGAATGATGGAGACAAAACTGATAAGGGCAGGAATATCAGAAGGAATGGCAGAGTAAAGGCAGAGCTCCTGACTGAACGTGCCTTAAACAGGGATGTGTGCCAGTGGGAATCCTTGTGGCCTCCTGAGCTTTGGGAAGCACAGGTAGCCAGGAGAAAAAAAAGTTGTGAAGTCCACCCAGAATTATGATTTTCCTTATTTAATAAAAAATAAAGAGGGGCCAAAACCTATTAAGGCTTTTTCTTTAATGTGCCTAAACCCTCTGCTTTTGCATCAGGCAGCACAACGAGCTGTGAGGAAATGGGATTTTATCTTCTGGTTCACGAGGAAGGAATACGGGCACGGCTTCAAATAAATTTGCTATTAAGAAAAAGTCCATGATTACATTTCAGGAGTATTCTGAAGTTTCCAGGAGTGATTTGCAGGGGCTGATCTGTATGAGCTGCACACGCAGCTGAAAAGGGAGATAAATTCCTTTCTGTTAGTAACACAATCATCTCCCAAGGTATTTTTTATTAAATTAGATTGGCGTAACTAAAGTGCTCCTGATGTCATTTGTGGATGCTCCTAAATCATCAGCTAAAGAGCAGCTGATCTAAGTTTGGCCAAAGGAAGGGATGAAGTTTTGGAAGATTATATTCTTTGTTCCTGATTCCAATCAATCAGAATTTGATATTTGTGCACGGGCTTGTTTTAAAAGCATTGTAATTATGGCAGTGCTATAAATCTTATGTTAATGGAGAAGGAAAAAATATTAAATGTGACCCATACTTAGAGCCTAAATATTCAGTGAATGTCCCTTATGGAATGAGGATGAAGGGAAAGCAGGTGGAGTAATAGGTATATGTGAATGTAGGCCTGGAAAAGTGGGATACACGGATTAAAAACATTTTAATTTTACATAAAATCTGTTACTAGCTTTCAGTTTGATGGTGAACATGCACTGCTATATAAAGAAGTATTCCTCTGTTAAATCTTGTGGGATTTGGAGGCACTTATGAATTAATTTGTTTCCAGGAGTTCCATCAAAAGAGAAATCCTTTGTAAAACTACAGGTGTTAAAATACAGACCAAAAAACACTTCTTGGTCTGGGAAATTAGACACAGTTCTTGGTCGAATATTGAAATTAAAATGCAGCAAAGACCCCTGAAAGCTGTTAATTATTCCTCTCAGATTTCAGAGAAATACTTTTCTAGACTTACTTTCAGGTTTCTTCCCTTAAAAATAAATAAGATATTTGTGATTTCATGGAAATCCTTCCAATGACACCAACATTTATTGTTTAAACATTGATAGCAGTTAAATAAATTCAAGTATCCAAGAGAGGAGGGACCAGTGCAGACCCAGGGCAGCCCCAGCCGTGGCAGTGCCCAGAAAGAGGCAGAAACTGCTTGAAACGTGGTGTAAAATTCTGCATTTTGTGCTGAATAATTACAATTCATTGAAAAGAACAGGAAAATGCTGTTGAATGGAAATTAATACAATTTTTCTGTTGCCTTTGATTGCCTTTTCTGTCCTTGGAAGAAGCCAGAAAATACACCAAGAGATGGATCTGAAGAGATGCAGGTTTTTTTTCCTTTGGCTGTGTAACCACACATTGATACATTCATAAATTTACAACATTTTGGGCTTCTGAATGTTTCTAATTCCATTTTGGAGGAGAAGAAGATTCCTTCAAACAACTGAGGCTCAACACTGTGCCATTTTTTTTTCCTTTTTAAAAGGAATTCTCTGAAGGGATGTCAGTGTTTTTATCTGCAGTGAAGTGTCCTCTTTTCAGGTTTTGATTCAGTGGCATCATTTCTGGTACCCAGTGTTTGAAAGCATAGGAACATTAATTATTTGATGATAGTAAATGTCAGCATGCAGTTGTCTCAAACCCCACCAAAAATAGAACTTTTAGCCCAACTTGCACCATCTTTGCAGGTTTTAAACGGCAGCACTGCTAGGAAATAACCATTCAGAAATTAAAGCTTCGTCTCCACTGGTGTCTAATTCAGCCCCTTCAGTTTTTTAGCTCTAAGTTTAGCAAAATGGGAGTGTGGCATCAGTTGCCTGTGCAGATTTGTTACAGACACAGCCTGCCCTGGAGGCAGCAAGCGCTGTCAGGGTGACAGCCACTGCCACAAACCAGAGGGGAATATTTTTGGAACCATCCAAAGAGCAGAGGAAGAACATCCTGTTATAAACACAGCACTACTTGCACGGCTAGAAAAATATGATTCCCTTTTCTTTCTCCAGCGCAAGAAAATAAACAACAGGGAGTGTTCTCACCCTTCCATTAGTTTTCCTGGTTTCACATTTTCGGGAGAAGCCCGGCTCCTGGCAGGGTTGGAAGCACAGGGTGACAGCTGACAGGAGTTTGGTGTTTCCCTTCCAACTGTGTCACCAGCAGAGCAGGGATTTGAGGAGGTCACTAGAACTCGCTGTGCCACCACGGTTTTCTGGGAGTAGAGCGAGGCTCTGTCACCTCCACGTGACTTGGGAAGTGAATTACGCTTGGGAGTGTATTTTTGGATGCAGGAGATGTTTGGGTGAATGGCAGTGTGGATGCAAAGGGGTTTCTTTTATGCCTAGAAATTATAAAAGGTCAAAATCCTCTCTTTTGTTGTTGTTGTTGTTGCATTTGCTGCTGCATCACCTGAGAGGTGAGGGACGTGTGAGTGGTCACTTGGTGGTTATTTTAATGAGCCTGAATTCAGAGAGCACTTGGGTGAAATATGAGTAAATCTCATTACTCTGACAGTGGTTGCCTGACTACAAAGAAAGTTTATATTTAGTAAACTACTCACTCCTGTGACCTAGTTTGCTGGGGATGATCATTTTCTTAGCGTGGCACTGAGCTTACTGTTTTCCCTGTTCGATTTCCATGAATGAGGGGTTCTTCCCATCCCTTGATTTCTGGGCTACTCAGAGCAAGGAAGACTCTTGGAAATTAACTCAGTCCATGGATTCCTTCCCAATATCCCATCCATCCCTGCCCTCTGGCAGTGGGAGCCATTCCCTGTGTCCTGTCCCTCCATCCCTTTTCCCAAATCCCTCTCCAGCTCTCCTGGAGCCCCTTTAGGGGTTCTGGGGCCTCCCTGGATCCTTCCCTTCTCCAGGTGAACATTCCCAGCTCTCCCACCCCGTGGCCTCTTCTGTGCTCCGTTGCACTGTTCAGCTTTAAAGAGAGATGAGCTGCTAAAAAAGTATTTAGAAGTAATCCAGAAAGGAAGAAAATGGAGATATTCATGTTTGGAAGATAAATGGGATTTCTTTCTAATGTAGTTTGTGTCTCACTGAGGGCTGGGGGATTTATTTCCTTCAGAAATATTTTGGTTTTCAGAAATTTTGATAGCGCTGGGATTTTGCCTGTAGTAAAAAATCAAGTGTCTGTTGTCTATACACACAGAGAAAACACATTTGTTTATTCTATATATTTATGTATATATACTACTTTTATATAATATGGGGATTAGACTTAAATATGAATAAATAGAGACAAATCTCTGGTGCAGGAACAGTGCCCCACATTCAGCATCCCCAAAACTGCCCTTCCCCAGAACACCAGAAATTAAATGAGTAAAATTAGTGAGGCTTTTCTACTTTCAGTTAAAATATCTTCTTGCTTTCTAATGGTAATTAGAAAAATCTGTTCTATTGGTGTCAATAAAATGGTAAATAACAGTTAAAAGCAGGATGGAATTCTTCCTTAGGACAATCTTGGAGAAGACTCATCTGTCATGTGATCTCATTAGTCCTCGCTCGCTCATCTCTGACAAAAACACGCCGACCTGCTTTATTTATTTCTCACTTCAAACTATTAATTTAAAAGAAAGATTGAGGCAGCCTTTTCAGCATTATTGTGGGATAAAGAAGGCAAACACACCCGTGTTTTCCTGCTCGTTCTTTTCCAGTGGTAGCCTTTGGAACTGAGCTGGGTCGTGGTGGGGGTTCTGAGCTCAGAGGAGAATCCAGCCCTGCTCATTCCTGCATATTCCTGGTCCTGTCCTCCTCCTGCACTGCACCCCTCAGGTGTGAAAATCCAAAGAAAGATCCCTTCAGTGTTCTTGCAGTCTGCTGCTCCTTTACATTTGCCACTACAAAAAAAAGAATTAGGAAATACTTTGCTGGCTCTGTGTGCAGATATTCTGTTCTGCATCGAAAATTTCTGCTGTTTCCTGTGTGCATTTATCTTGCTGTGGAATAATTTTCATGTGGCTGGAAGGATTTTTTTCACACAAACAAGAAAAACACCTCCCAGAGGCAACGGCTGATGGAGATTGCAGAGGCTTTGGAGTGTTTCTGTGTGGTGCATCCCAAATATTCCCTTATCTACCAGAAAATGATGCGAGATTTTGCACCTGTCTGAGCCGACGGGTTTCTTTTCCTTCCTAAACATCTCGAGGAAGCTCAGGCTTGTTTGTCACCCATGAGATTGAAGAATTATCATGGAATCCTGGAATGGGTTGAGTCAGAAAGGACTTTAAAGCCCATCCAGTGCCACCCCTGCCATGGGCAGGGACACCTTCCATTATCCCAGGCTGCTCCAAGCCCCATCCAACCTGGCCTTGGACACTTCCAGGGATCCAGGGGCAGCCACAGCTTCTCTGGGAATTCCATTCCAGCCCCTCCCCACCCTCACAACCAAGAATTTCTAACTTCCTTTTGATTTAGTAACAAATTTTCAAACATTTAATAATTATTGTTGTGTATTCACACAGTTCAGCTTCTTCGATGTTGCTGCATGGGAATAAATGAACAAAAATTTATAGCAAGATTCGTATCTCAGAAGATACTAAATGTTGAGTTGTAGCTAAAGAAATGTTTTGTCCCCAGTCCAGGAAAAAATTTTTTTTAAAAAAAAGAGAAATCAAAACAGATTCTTCCATTTGAGCAGAGACATATGTTTGGTGGGTTGGCACCAGACTAGGATGCAGAATCCTGTAGAACCAACTCTTCATACTCTGGGATATTTAGAGGAACAACATTCAAAATAAGGTGCTGGAGAATATAAGAAAACCAGAAAAATTTAAAAAGAGGAATGGGGAGCACCTGGAGAGCAGCACAGAGGAATTCCAGGCTCTCCAGGCTCCTGGGCTGTGGTGACCTGGAAAGGGTGTTCAGGATCCACAGGGATCTGTGGGATGGGAGTTGGAGCAGCCTGGGATAGTGGAAGTGTCCCTGCCCATGGCAGGGGGTGGGAATGGATGGGCTTTGAGGTCCTTCCATCCCAAACCATCCTGGAATTCTGTGGAGCTGTGTCTTTCATGGTGTCTATGAAATATCTTAGAGGAATCCACACTTCAAATAACATCATGTGTTTAAACAAAACGTTTGATTTCATCAACTTCACCCATTAAGTGAAGGTGAGATCAGAGTGACTCCTTCTGGTCTTAGGGTGATGATCATAAAATCAGATGAAAAAAAAATTAAACACTTGGGTGCCACTCAGCAAAATTAACAGGTCCCAAGAAATTCAGCAGATTCCCTTGAAAGATGTGGTTAAGCACAGAAGAAATTTCTTCCCAGTGCTGTGATGCTCCAAGCCCTTGGAGAAGGCTTAGAGGTTTTGAGAACAAAATTAATGATACCCTTACAATTATTGCAGTTGTTCTGTTTGAGAGTGATGATTAAATCCGATCAGAAATAACATCTGCAGTGGGAGCAGAGTTTAAATTTCTGGATTGTGGTTGTGCGGTTCACAAAGAAAATAGAAAATATCATCTATTAACACAAAAGGCAACGTGAGAATGATTTACTTGTCAGGCAAAAAAATAAAACACAGATCTTTTCATGGCACTGAAAAAAATCTGGGGAGATGAAGAACTGAATGGGAAGGCTGAAGCACAGACAGAAAACCTCAACACCAAATTGTGTGAACAAAGTCACTTTTAGGGAAGACACGTCCCAGACTCTGAACCTCTCTGGACACTCCAAACAAATGGCACATGAAATATTGCATTCTCATCCCAGAGCTGCTCCATATTGTGTTTTTCCTTTAAAATGCCATTTTTCACTCCAGTTCTCAGTCCATTTTCCAGTTTTCAGCAGGTGAGCTTTCTTCTTTGGGAGCCACTGATCCAAATTCCGTGCTGAACTCATTAAAGAAATCTCTTGTTGGATCCTGCCTTGGCTTCTGTACCAGTTTATTCCTTGGGCTTTACTGGGTTGGTTTAGAGACCTAATAAAGGGCACCAAAGCCCACAGAGCTGGCACAAAGTGGTGCTGGTTGAACTCGATGATCCTCAAGGCTTTTTCCAGCCTTAACTACTCCTGACTCCAAGGGGTTGTAGGTTTTGGCTGCACAAGGTTTGGATTTAAGGGTGATTGGTTTGGGTGTAGTGGTTTTGAGGTTGGAAAAGCCCTCCAAGATGATGGAGTCCAAGCTGTGATCGCCCCCACCTTGTCACCAGAGCCCTGAGTGCCACCTCCAGGCGTTCCTTGGACCTCAGGGCACCATTTGGTGTCTTGGATTGGGTTCAGTGATGTTGAGCTCATCACCAGATCTTCATCACCTCTTGTTTGACAGAAAGAAGAAACTTCTTTCAGAAGTCATGTGAAGAAGGCTACAGCTTCCTTGGAGGCTCAAGGAACTCACAGAAGAAACTTCAGTGACTTCCTTGAGCCTTCAATTATGAAAACCACTTTTTTCCATTCCTCTCCTGCCCCTCAACCCCTTCTTGAACCATATCTGGAAATTCACCACCGATCTGCCGGGGCAGCGTCGCTCCAGGGCCTGCACAGCAGCTTTTTGGGACTTTACTGGCTCATTTTGTGTCTGGGATGTTTTCCCCACGCTGATCCATCAATTCTCAGCAGGCCTGGAGGTGCAGGGACAGCTGATTACAGTTTTGGGTTTGCATGAGGAATAGAGGGAACACAATCATGGGCAATTTTATTTCAGAGACTGATGTGAGTTATGTCCTCTCTGAGGATTTTAGGTTTTTGGAAGCTCTAGGAAGAGCAGAGTATCCATGCAGGTATTCCATAACTTGCTGGTTTGTGGGAGAAGTTGGTTTGAAAGGTGTTTTTTCTCAGGTGATGGAAGTCAGTGGGGTTTTCCTTTGCTCAGAGTTGGATTCCTCCACGGTCTGAGAAAGTCAAAACCAAGTGGAATTGACTGAGTAAAACAGAAAAATTGTTTACAAGACAAAAACTTTAGGACTGATGAGTTTTCCACTGATTTAATTTTTAATATTCATCTTTCCATAGTTAGAGTGCTGAGATATGAAAGCAGCACTAACAAATGATGCTTTGTGGTTATATTGTGGAATAATTTTATTTTTTAAAAGCACAGCTGGCATTTTTAGTGACCTTGTCTTAAAGTTACCTTTCATTTCAGTCTAGGGAGGTGGTTTAACTTCTCATAATCTGTTAGTGCTTATAATATGTCACATTTCAATACTAATTGGTAATTTTATTTAATTTAAACTTTAACTCATGGGATGCCTACTGTTGTTATTTTGGTACAACAATGAATTCCCCAAGTCAGGTGTATTTTTAAATGTACTAATGCAGAGTAATTATCATATTCCTCAAGCACACAAATCCCTTCCCATGCAGTGGCTCTGGTGCTTGATTGTTTATTTTTAACAGCAGCTCCTAAATTTATGTGTTGCCTGAAATTGTGCCTTTTTAATAAATAAATCAATCAGTATTTAGCTCTCCTGGCTGATTTTCTGCTCTGCTGTTGTTCTGCAGATCCTTGTTGACGATGGTGGTCGCTGGAGGCAGCGCTGTTGAAGATTATCTCATTTACAGACAAGATCTCTGAAATCTCTTTCCTTCAGACAGCAAAGGTAACTCGAATAATCCACATGATGCATTTGTCTGGAAGTAGTAAGTTTGGTTTTGACCTCCAAAATCGAACAGCAGCTGAATTTTGGGAGTCTGACCACTCTGCCAACTTTTAAATGTTTATTTATTCTAAAGTGAAAAATAATCTGCATGGAAAGAGCTCGGTTTCTTCTCCTCCTTTTAGTTACAAGAATCTGAGTCCTTCTTTAGCTTCTCTTTTTTGCCTGCATTTAATGTTTTTCTTTATTCCTCTTTTCTCATGAGTTTTTTGACCTGCAGATCAGTTACAATCTTTTTGTGGTACTGATGAGAGCCAGCACTGCCTTAAAATCTGAAGAGTGATTGAGGATGGGCCTTGTGCTCAAAAAAGACAAAAATTAGGTGAAAAAAGGGTAAAACAGTGGTAAATCTCTTGCAGATTTCTACAGAATTTTACAAATGTGTCTTCTTTAAATTAAATACTGAAAGCACCAATCTGATGTGTCCTGTGCCATTTATTTTCCCTGCTTGTATTATTTATCATCAATATCTGGTCTTCTGATCCAATTAAATGTGAGGCTATTCAGGAGAGTTTTGTTTATGTATCATTTTTTCCTATTTTGAAACTAACTCAGTCTAACACTGGAGGTAATATGGGACCATTTTTTTTTTCTGTTATGGAAATAGAGCTAATTTTCCCACTCATTATCTGCTGTTAATTTAATGTGTGGCAATATCTGAAATTTAGTGCTGATTATGGCAGTAGATTTTTGGTTAGCAGTACAGCTCATCTATGAGCAAACCAATTAAGACATCATTTCAGAATATAATTGAGCTCCTAATGGGGCACTTGAATTCACTGGGAATTTACATATTTGCTTTTCTTTGCTTTAGCAGAGAGGTCCAAAATGAGGCTACAGCTTCAGTTTTGAACTTCTGGAGGCACCAACTCGAGCTGAGGCTTTTCCAAGTGAAGCCTGTGAAATGCTCTTGATTAAGGGCATGGATAAATTCATGGATAAGCTCCATAATTCTCAAATCTGAACTTTGGATGGCTCCTGGGAGCTGGGAATTTTAGGAATACAGCCTCCACTGTTCTTAGGGTGCTGAGGCCCAGGTGATGCTCTGATGCAGCACTGCTAAAACCGATTTAAATACAAAGTTCATTCAGTGTTTGTAATTAATTTTCTTCTTTTACTCATGTCTGGAAGTGCTGGGAAAGGGCTCATTCTGCAAATCTTTATAATATATATCTTCATAACACATATATAATACATAAATGTATATAATCTCTATTTTCAAGCAGCATCAATAGAGAATTCTTGGAAGTGCTTTGTTAGCCCAGACAAGTTAAGGGTCTCATTTATGGAATCTTAGAAAATGAAGAAAAAAAAATGAAGGCAGTTCTCTTCCCTTTTCATTTTCCCTTAGTTTGGGGATTTTTCTGACCCTCAGAAGGAAGATTTTTACATTTAAAAGACAAACAGAGCTGAGAGAGGTTATTTATACCTCTGCCTTATTGAGGGGTTTGTTTTGTTGTCACTCTTCCCTTCCAGGATAGACCTTTGCATATGTTTTTATTTGTTCTAAAATGGGAATCTACACCAGTTGGTAAAAGAAAACCAAATGTTTTGGGGGAATAATTATCAAAGTCTGTGTTTGGGTTCCAAAAAAACATCTTTTCTACGTGAGAAACTAGGGCAGGGAAAGTAGTTTTGTCTGTAAGGTTCGTGTTGTACTGGTTATTTCCTGAAAGTTTGAATATGTACATGTGGATAAACCTCAGGATGCTTCAGTGAAATCCAAGAAAACCTTCAGTTCTCATTCTCAGCCTCTTAGCTGGTATTTTGTACTCTTTTTTCCCCCCACTCAAGTGCTCACAGCTGTACAGGTACTGCAGCCACTGCTGCTGTTCCATTTGATCTATTTTTAAAAGCAGGGGCTCTCTCTGGATGAAATCCACATTCCTGTGGAGTCCAATAGTCCAAAACCTTCCTGACCCTGCCTCACCCACTCAGTCCTCGTGCATTATCTTTAATTATATGATAACATGCTCTTTTCCTCCATAGGAAACCCTTCCTTTAAATAGAGGGAATTGAACCAGCAATCCTCTGCCTTTAATTGTTCAGTCCTTCCATCCTCAGTAATGTCCAGGCCTTTCCCTGCAGAATCAGGAATTCACAATTTGCCTTCGTGCTTTATTGCACCTTTTAGCAACAGGTTTTGGAGAATCCCACACTGGTTTGGGTTGGAAAGGACATTAAAATTCATCCAGCTCCATGGCAGGGACACCTCCCACTATCCCAGGGTGCTCCAGCCTGGCCTTGGACACTTCCAGGGATCCAGGGGCAGCCACAGCTTCTCCGGGAATTCCAACCCAGCCCCTCCCCACCCTCCCAGCCAGGAATTCCTTCCCAATATCCCATCCATCCCTGCCCTCTGGCAGTGGGAAGCCATTCCCTGTGTCCTGTCCCTCCATGCCTTGTCCCCAGTCCCTCTCCAGCTCTCCTGGAGCCCCTTTAGGCCCTGCAAGGGGCTCTGAGGTGTTCCTGGATCCTTCCCTTCTCCAGGTGAACATTCCCAGCTCTCCCAGCCTGTCTCCAGCCCTGGGAGCATCTCTGTGGCCTCCTCTGGGCTCTCTCCAGCAGCTCCATGTTTTCCTTGTGCTGGGGGCAAATCCAGCATCAATAACACACAAACCTGGCTCTGCAGCCCTGGGAGGATGAGTGGGGTCTGCATCTGTTGATCTTTTAAACACAGGAAATTCATGAGAGCCCTGTGCCACCCCCAGCTCCAAGCCATGTTGTCCCTGAGGAATTCCTGACCCATGGAGTGCCAGGACTGGGATGTAACACTGAATTTCTGGGAATGTGGAATTCCCGTGCAGCCTGTGGCACTCAGAGCCTTGGCTCTGCTCTCTGAGTGACCTGGCTCCCAAATGTGGCATTCCCAAGGTTTGGATTGGGGTTGTCCTAAGGGAGCAGG